>CAUYON010033349.1:0-24069 GCA_963573935.1 Arctocebus calabarensis | reverse complement strand
CGGACGATTTTATTCTTTACAAAACTACTTGCTTTTAGAGAACACATTTAAAGTAAAAGCTCTCTGCTGAGGAGATACCTGTGCCTTGGTGTCTCCTTCACTTTGCACTTAGGACTAAATGTGGAACCCCCATCTCCTATGTCTAGATCAATTTCTTGTGAAATTCCTAGGCCTCGATTCCATGAATGGACTGTATCCATTCACTGATACATTCATTCACCTTGCCCTTGGCAGAAGGGACTGTATTCATTCGTTTCCTGGCCAAGGAACCCATACACCTATATATACCCTGAGACTAAAGGCCTAAAGGAGGAGATGGGGAAAGACCGGGAGAGAAACGGAGAGAGCTTCTCTCTCCCCAGTAGAATTCTCTCCCTCTACCGGGAGCCTTAGTGTTTTCTGTATTCTTTTCTGTGAATAAATTCTGTCTTTCCAATAGGGGGTTAGGGGAAATACTGTAATGAAGAATAATAAAATACATGTTAATTGAAAAGAAAACAAGAAAAAAAAACATAGACAAATGTAAAAAAAAAGAAGAATAAAAAATGTTATTGAAATTCAAAAGATAAAATTTGCGATGTCTACCTACCAAAAAAAGTGACCTGGATGCGGGATGCAGTGAGTCATGTCTGTAATCCTAGCACTTTGGGAGGCTGAGGCAGGAAGACTGTTTGAGGCCACAAGTTTGAGAACATTGAGCAAGAGTAAGAAACTGGTTCTACAAAAAGAAAAATAAACCAAGTTGCGCCTGATGGTTCATGCCTGTACTCCTAGCTATTTGGGAAGCTTAGGCAGAGGATTTCTTCAGCCTCGGAATTCGAGGTTGCAGTGAGCTTTAGTGAAACCACTGCACTCTAGCCTTGCTTTGAGACAGAGTGAGACCCTGTCTCAAAAAAATACAGATATAAGGAAAGAAGCAGGAAAATATAATTATGATATGGTTAGTGATCATTCAGTCAAAAGAGATATAGAAAAGATGTGCATGATGAGTAGACTTGGACATTAAAACCATTTTTATAACAGCATTCCATATATTAAAGATGGCTGAGAAAGCATTGGGCATGTTTAACAGACACATATTTTATATTAAAAAGACCCATTTCAAACTTCTAGGGATGAAAACTAAAATTTCTGAGATGAGAAACATGCAGGATGAGATTAACTGCAGGCAGTGTAAAAGAAAAGATTTAAACTAGAATAATAGCAACATAAACTAAAAGTAATAATACAGAGAGGAGAAGGTCAAAGAAAATGATAGAAAGAGGACCAGGACTTGCGTGACGTCTTTAACTTTGGTGTAATTAGAAACTTCAAATAAAGATGAGGGAGGTGACAGAGAAAACGTTGACGAAATAATGACAGATTTACTCAACTTGGTGAAAACTATAAAGCTGCAGTTCTAAGAATCTTAACAGCCTCAAGCACAAGAGAGAAAAGAAAACCAATCCATAACTTATCATAAAATTGTTTAAAACAAGTGAAAAAGAAAAATCTCAACTGTGGCCAGAAAAAAAGGGCACATTACAAAGAAAGACAAAGATAAAACTGACAATACAGTTCTTGTCAGCAACAATTCACCTCATAAAATACTAAAGAAAAATATAGTCAATCTTGAATTCGACATCCAAGGAAAATATCTATCAAAAATGTAGGCAAAATGAAGACTTTAGAGAGATAGGAAAGCTGAAAGAATTAGTTACAGGAAGACCTTTACTAGCAAATGGTAATGGAAGTTGTTCAGGCAGAAGAAAAGTTCCAACCAGATAGAAATCTGCAGATACACAAATGAATGAAGAGCAGTAGCATTTGTAAAGATGTACATAAATATTAAAGACTATTTTTCATAGTTTAAAAAAATCTTAAGTAATGGGTTATTTAAAGCATAAAGTACAGCAATGTACTGTGAAGCTTGTAGCATCTGAAGAAATAAAATGTAGGACAAGAATAGTGCAAAAGCTGGGAGGAGGAAAGTGAAGTTTATTTTGTGATATATTAAAGATGCATAATATAATGCTAAACTTAAATTATTCGCCAAAAAGGTCACCAAAGAATTATAGCTAACAATCTAAAAAAGGAGGTAAAGTGCAGTCATAAAATTAATTAAAAAGTAAACAGAAGTAAAAAAAAAAAAAGAAACTTATACAGTAAATAAAAAGAGAGAAAGATGATAGATTATCTTAAAATGATGCTAAATCAAACATTTATGTGGAAAAAGTTAATTTTAATTGACACCATAATAAAATTGATTAGTATTACAGATTAAAGTGTCAAAAGTAAGTAAGTAATGCTTCAAGAAATTAACCTGGGGGATATCCTAACCACCTACAGGGAGGAAAGAACTTAAACAAGGAACCTGGTGTATTAAACATAAAAGGTTGCTAACACTTAAGACACAGTAATAAGAAGAAAAGTAATATGATTAAAAATGGGCAAAGGAAAAGCAAATCAATGAAAAGAAACAAACAAAAAAATGGGCAAAAGGCCTAAGTAGTCATCTTTCCAAATAAGATTACAAATGTCAATATGCACATGAAAAAGTGAAAAAAAAGTTTAACGCTATTACCTGTGACATAAATCAAAGCCACAAGATGCCACTGTACAGTGATTAGAATGGCTATAGTCAAAAAATCATAATGATAAATCTTCTCAAAAATAGAAGTTGTAAACCTCATATATTGTTGGTGGGATTATAAACTGACATAGCTGCTTTGGAAAATAGTCTGACAATTCCTCAAAATTTTAAATATGGAATTTCCACACCAGGAAAATGAAAATGTATGTTAACAAAATAACTTGCATGAATTTTCTCAGCAGAGTTATGCATAATAACCAGAACACTGGAAATATCCTAAATGTTGAATAAATAAAATGTGGTGCACATATCTAATTGAATGCTATTCAGTTATGAAAAGGAATAAAGTTGATGCATAGTCCTACATGAGTGACCCTTGAAAATATTATACTAAGTGAAAGAAACCTCACAAATGATGGAATATTGTACGATGCTATTTATATGAACAAGTACAAAATATACTTTTTCTAAATAAAAAAGTACAAATATGTAGAGACAAAAGGATTTGTGGTTTTCTTAGACTCATGAAACTTGGGCAAAAGGTGGGGAGTGAGGACAAGTGAATATCAGATTTCTTCTGGGGCTGATGAAATCTAGAATTTGCTGTGGTGGTGGTCACACAACTCTGTGGATATAGTAAAACCTGCTGTGTTATAACCTTGGAATGGCTGAGTTGTGTTATAAATTATATCCCAATAAAGCTGAGATGCATAGGTAAGTAGGGAGAAAGGTAGATATTAGGTAGGTAGGTAGATAGACAAATGATTGATAGAAGATAGTAGATAGAAAATTATTTGAAAGTAAGAAATTTATGTTTATTAAAGAATCCTATTAAGAACATTAAAATGCAAGTCTCAGAGTAGAAAATATTTTTAATATGAGTTTCAGACTATCTAAAGAACTATAAAACAATGAAACTTAAAGAAAAAAGAACCTATGACTTCAACAGACCATGTCACAAAAAAGAATATCCATATGATTCAAGGAGCAGATGAAAATGCACTCAATCTCATCAGCCATCAGGGAAAAGAAAACTGAAATAAAAAGAGATTTATATGTATCGGTCCAGAATGCATGAAATGTGAAGTGACTGATAATTTCTTATCTAGATGAAGATACGGACAAACTAGAATTCTTATATGCTCTGAATGTTAGTGTAAATTCATGCAATTTGAAAACATTTTTGATAGTTTCTAACAAAACTGCGAACCAGCAATTCTCCTCCTAAGAATTGACCCCACACAAATTAGCATATGTGTTTCTAAAAAGACTTACATAAGAAATTTCGTCACACTAATATAGGTAGTAACCCATGAGTAGAAACAATCCCAATGTTTGTCAGCTCTAAAGTAGATGTGTAAGTTACAGCACTGTATAGAATAGTATAACGCATCGAAACAGACCTATCTATATTTGAAAAATGGATACATCAAACAAACACAAAATTGAGGGAAAGAAAACACACACAAAAGACTATGCATGATCCTTTTATATTAATTTCAAAAGAAGCTGTTAGGAGTTAGGATACTGGCTACCTCTGGGAAAGTGGGAAGTAGTGATTGGGGAGATTTATAAGACTTCTTGGTTTTTAGTGGTATGCTACAACTGTCTTGCCTGCCACGTGTTATAAGAATTCACTGTTAATTTTTTTTTTTTTTTGAGACAGATCCTCAAGCTGTCACCCTGGATAGAATGCTGTGACATCACAGCTCACAGCAACCTCCAACTCCTGGGCTCAAGCGAGTCTCTTGCCTCTGCCTCCCAAGTGGCTGTGATTACAGGCGCCCATCATGTCTGGCCATTTTTTGGTTGCATCCAACGTTGTTTGGAGGGCCCAGGCTGGATTCGAACCCGCCAGCTCAGGTGTAGGTGACTGGCACCTTAGCCTGTTGAGCCACAGGCGCCTAGCCTATTTTTCTTTTTTTCACTGTTAAATTTTTGAATTTTGCAAGATGGTTGACATCAACATAGTAACTTGAAATTAGCCATGTTGGGAGTAGTCATATCATTAAGATTGAGTTTTTGCAGTGTGCTTCTGCTTTTGTTTTTGCTTCAGTGAGGGAGCTGTTCCTTATACATTTACCAGTGTACCAATACTACAATGATGTATTCACTTTGTTAAATTCACAGAGTGAATTTATGTGCTTTGTGAACTTTTCTCTGTTTATCTTATGCTTCAAGATGTAAGTTAATGTATATTTTAGAGAAGAAAATAAAGTCACTGTAATTTCAAAGAAATTTCCCTATAGTGTTGACTAACCCAAATAGAGGAAAAGTGGGGCAGGAGAATTAAGCAGGCAGCTGGGAGAGAAACAACGGAGCTAAACTAATAGTAAAAACTGTGATTTATCTCTTCATCTTCACCACTTGTCTAAAGGGTAATGATATTCTATTTTTACAGAAGTCAGATAGGTGGCAGAAAAGAACAAAGATAGAGTTTCCATATTTATTCACATAGGAATATTTTGCACCTCCAGACAGAAATGTTTTTTCTATTTTCCTTGAAAAGCACTTGGCTTTTGGATATATTTATTTATAATTTTGTAACTTGATGATTATGGGATTGAGCCCTCGTATCAAACTATGAAGATTTGACTATAGGTTTATTTTTTAGCTGTGTCATCCTGTGCAAAGGACATAATTCTAGCTTCCAGTTTCCTTATTAGCAAAATTCAGAAAATAATCATACACATAGACAATTCAAAGCAATTTATGGAATGAGGGTTATGCGCCAGGTATGAGTCTTACTGGAAGGAATGTAGCAAGATGTTAAATATATGAAGACTATGATGTAAAATTGCTTACATTATAAGAGGAACACAGAGAATGTTCTGTGTAAATATCTTTTTCTATTCTGAAAGTTGTATGTTTGCTTTAATGTGATGTCTTTTGCTGTGTAAGAGCTTTTCAGTTTAATTAAGTCCCATTTGTTTATTTTTGTTGTTGATGAAATTGCCACTGAAGTCTTCTTCATAAAATATTTCCCCAGTCTGAAATCATTAAGAGTTTTTTCACATTTTCTTCTAGGATTTTTTTTTATCATTTCATGTCTTAGACTTAAATCTTTTATCCATCTTTAGTCAATTTTAGTAAGCAGTGAAAGGTGTGGGTTCAAATTCTGTCTTTTATTATCTAGTTCTGTGATGTCTGTGATTATCTTCCATCAGCATTTATTGAATTGGGAGGGATCTTTCCCCTAGTGTGCTTTTCTTTGGTTTACCAAAGATCAGATGGTTATAAGGGATGGGTTTCATCTCTTGGTTTTTCTATTCGGTTCCATATTTCTATATCTCTATCACTGGGCAAGGGCCATTAACAGAACCTTCTCTGAGAAAGACAAATGGTTAACAAACATGAAAAAATGTACATCATCCCTAATAATCAGAGTAATGCAAATGAAAACCACCCTGAGATCTCACCTAACCCCAGTGAGAATGGCTCAGATCAAAAAGTCCCAAAGTAGCAGATACTGGTGCAGATATGAACAGAAGGGAACACTTTTACACTGCTGGTGGAACCGCAAACTAATACAATTTCTTTGAAAAGACTATGAAGAATCCTCAAAGAACTCAAAATAGAATTCCCATTTGACCCTGCATTCCCATTACTAGGCATCTACCCAGAAGAAAAAAAATTAATTTATCATAAGGACATTTGAACTAGATTGTTTATCACAGCTTAATTTATAATCACCAAAATGTGGAAGCAACTTAAATGCCCATCAACTCAGGAATGGATTAATAAGCTGTGGTATATGTATACATGGAATACTATTCTACCATAAGAAGATGGAGACTTTCAATTTTTTGTATTAGCCTGGATGGAGTTGAAGCACCATCTTCTTAGTAAAGTATCACAACAATGAGAAAGCAAATAGTCAATGTACTCAATACTCATATCAAGCTAGTAGATGATGTAATACACACCCACATAAGAGAAAAACTAAATTCAATTCAAGGTGGGGGAGGTGGAATAAAGTAGGGGGGAAAGGGAGGATGGAGGGGGATTGGTGTGCTCCCACTTAATCGCACGATGTAAGGGTATAGGGCACACCTCTTGGGTATGGGACACAACTACAAGAGGGACTTTACCTAACAAATGTAAACATTATATCATAGATATTTGTACTTTCACATTAACCTGAAATTTAAAAAAAACAATGACATGTAAATAAAATCTATAGGTGGTAATATCATAAAAGAACATCAACTAGGAAAGAGGATTAGGAGTATCAAGGGTGTGGTATTAAATTATATTAAATTAGGTGATTAGTTTTTACCGAGAAGATGAAATTTAAATCAAAACTTGAATGAAGGAAGAACAAGTATCTGGGAGAAGTGCACTACATGCAGAAGGGACCAAAAATGGAAAGGCCTTAAGGCACAAGTTTTTCTGAAATATTTGAGAAATAGCCAGTATGACTGAAACAGAGTGAGAAAGGGTCAGAAATAGGCCACGAGAAGGACTCTAGTTTTTACTCTGGAGGTGTACAGGGTTTTGAGCAAGGTGGTGATGTGATCAAACTAGATTCAAGGAAGGAAAGTAGGGAAACAGAAAGTGATAGAACAGTACCCCCACCCCCTCCCCACCTTATCAATACTTTCAGTGACCCATGGAGAAATGACGCTAAAAAATAGGCGAGTACAGAGTTTCAAGGCAGAGAGAAAGAGCGGAGAGACACTGTATCACACAACTTTTATTAACGGTACTTTGTTATAATATTTCTATGTCACGATTAGGTTTTATTGGTAATCTCTCACCATGCCTAATTTATAAATTAAACTTTATCATGTATAGGACAAACATAGATTATACGGTATATGGTCAGTGCTATCGGCAGTTTCCAACATCTACTGGAGGACTTTGACCTCCTCCCAGGGATAAGATTGGCCTATAGTACAATAATCACTTGAGAAATGATGGCTCCATGGTCTGGTGAAGTAGCTCCAGTTTGCTTTTAAAAAAAATCAGTTCAATTTTTCTAGGTATTGTAATTCTCAAGATGCCAGATATCAACTTGTTAGATGAGAAATATCCTAATTTTGTGATATTGTATTGATTTATTTTGGTGTGTTTTCTAACACAGAAAGATAAACATAGACAAAATCTGTGTCTATAGGTTTTTGGCTGGAATATTTGTGTCACTGGAAAAATTTTTCTTCCTCTTTTGTCTGTCTTTGCAGCTAGGTCTTTTCTCTATAAATAGACAAGTCTCAAATCAAGGTCCTGCTTGATTTCTCTCCTTACATGCTACACAATTTTGATGTTGATTTTCATTTTTCTGTCCTGACTTTTAGTATATGACACATTGTTTGGAAATACATCCCTTTCAAGGAAAGGGAAATAGGACATTAATGCATATTTTAGCCCCAAGAAACTATTTCTGGTAATTTTATTTTTATTTTTAATCTTAGAGTATGCAAGTTTAATAATTAACAAAAGAAACAGATGAATAAAACATTGTATAAATTTACCTTAACTTTAGAAGAGGAAAAAAATCATATTGTCCCTGAATGATAGGCAGTGGCTATTAAAGAGCACTTTCCAAATACTACTAAAACAAGCATCTATATTTTGCTATTAAGTATGCATATTTATTTTAAAGAATGGAAGTCATCACTACTCTACATTTTAATGAAAGAATTTGTAACTTCTGCAATGCAATTCAATATTAAGGTACTATTCATTTAAATCCCATTTAAACAGATTTACAGGATGGTGTATCACAGGTACGTTCATAATTCTTATGTGTAAAACTGGTTCCCTTTTCCATTGGCACTGATAACAAATTCAATTGCTAAAAGGTAGATTTTTTAAAAGTGGAAGAAAAAGTTCTAGGTAATCCATTTCTCAATAATGGTTAAGGGAATTGCTTTTGATACCATGAATTTCTTCAGAGATTTTATACTTTCTTCTGCAACTCTGGACATTGGGTTGACAAAGGCAAATACTATAATAAAATGAAGGTTATCCTTCATAATGCTTTGTAAAGAAAAGTTATGAATGTGGGAAATGTTGAAGTTATTTTCAAAGTGGGTTGGAGTCCTGAAGAATGGATCATGCTTCTATTCCTGTTCCTTTTTAAGAGTTTTCTTCTTTTTCACATCTTAGCAAGCTTGGAACATCTTTGAACTTGTTAAGGATAGCTAAGCAAAAGTCAGGACAAACTAGGGTTATGGGATATACCCTAAATTAGTTGAGTTTTATTTGAGGCTAAAGTAGTTGAGTTTTATCCTTTTCTTACATGATCCAGCAAGTGGTTGTTGGCAAGATAATTTTTTTCCACAGAAAGGAACATTTATTGCCTAACTAGGTCACTAAACAGGTTGATAATGAAGATACTTTGATAGGAGCCAATTTCTTCTGATATGAAGTAGTTACTGAGAAAAAAAACATAGAACTTTATGATAACCCATGCTATTTTTTTGAAACTCATTAACTATCAGGCACTCCATTCTATCTGTTTCTAAGACAAGTGAGACGAAAGTCCATGGAGCTGACATTTGGAGTGGGGATCTGAGGGCACTGAGTGCCCATGCATGGTCCTGTGCTGGAGCTGACATTTGGAGTGGGGATCTGAGGTGTGCCCATGCATGGTCCTGTGCTGACACACAAGCACAAAGGCAAGTGAAAGGGTAGTAGTCTGTCGTAGGGGCAGGAACACACATGTGTACTTTGATTCCAAGTTAGGACCACTACTGAATTTAGAGATTTGAGGAGGTGGAAACAGTGAGAGTAATGATACATATCTAAAGATGATGAGTACCTGGATTTGTGCTCCTACATTGTTCCCATAGCACAGGTTCATGAAACATTCCCGGATCCACCTTAAGCCTCCGTTAGATCTCAAACCTGACAACAATACTTTTTAAAATACAGGGAAATTAAGCAGAGTTATCCCTTACAAAATACCTAGAATCAGCCAGGTACTAGAGACCCTCCTTGTACTATATCATTTATACTCAAAACATCCATTATGGTATATGGTACATAACTGCATTTATTTTACCAACCAAGTGACTATTTCTCAGCGGGGTAGATAGAAACAGTTCAGAAGTGGATATTTAGCTCATGTTTATTTTATTTTAAAGTTGACAATTTGTTTGTGGACCCCTGGGTCTCAGGAGAAAGAGGATTTGTAGATTACAAAAAAAAACCAAACGATTATATAGTTGGTGAAGGAATATGAGAGTGACTTTCATTTACTATTTTCAGTGGTTTATGATAAAGTGGAAACAGAAGCACCAATTTTTAATCTAGCACAGTTTACTGTGTGTTCCATTTATAGTGGCTTCCTAGAGGCCCTGACAGTATAACTTCCATCGTTTTTTTTAAAAAAACTAGCGATGGGTAACTCACATGGGTTGCAGACTTGTCAGGGGGAGTATTATTTTCAGTTTAAATTTTTAACCACTCTAAACATTTCCATTGTTCAGTGTTGAAGAATCTTTAAAAGATAATATAACACATTTATGCCACTTGACATTCTTGGTCCCACTGCATACGTTATGAGAGATAGCTGTAAGACACTCACTTTTCACAGTCAAGAGTCTTATAGTGATTACACACTTAGAAAGATAACTCTGGATATTCATTTCATGTACATGAATGTGCTATAATTCACAGATTCACACACACCTGCACACACATATGTACACATGCAATGACCTTTGTTCAGAGAAGCCCCCAAAGATTTTAGTCAAATTAATATAACTGAAAGTCTAGAAAGAATCTTGCAAAACTATTTTGTGTATCCCTGGGGCAAATATACACTTACATCTTTTTAATTCTATTTCTTGCAAACATTGAATAATTGGTAACATCTTATAAATTGTGAAAGTTCAATTCCTGTATTTATGTAATTCTTCACAGACAGTAAACTGCGGTGTTCTTTGTGCCTGATAGACTTAATTGCTCTTGCATTATACTGATGACTATTTCAAGGCAATAGCACTTTAAAACATT
Organism: Arctocebus calabarensis; assembly: GCA_963573935.1. Lineage (NCBI taxonomy): Eukaryota > Metazoa > Chordata > Mammalia > Primates > Lorisidae > Arctocebus > Arctocebus calabarensis. The sequence continues at coordinate 13,532 of CAUYON010033349.1, read as the reverse complement.
GCTACATATTCTATCTGGACATTTCTTCCCCAATAGTAATAACCTTACAATCATGAGGCCTATTACATAAGTGCTCCATCATTTTGCCTGTTGTCAACAATCTGTTAAATTTTAAGACTATTCTTATACTACTAAAGCATTTACATTTCTAAAATCCTTTACATATTTCAAAAGAAATACATATATGTGGTGTGTGTATATATAGCTGCTTTATCATAAGGTAATTACTATACACATCTGAACTAATGAATTTTTATGTACTTCAGGGTAATGAAATATCCTAATAAAAGTATTACCTTTTTATTTTTATCTATAATATAATTAAAGCTTTTAATCATTAAAAATAAAGTGAAAACACTTGTTTGTTAATTTAGATAACTGTTACTGACTTCCTTACAATTAATAGCAATCAACTTTTCCTACAGGATGAGTCATCCTTCTGTCATTTCATGTTCAGAAAATTGCCTCTTCACATCAACTTGGAAAATAGGTGAATTTAAGTTGAAACATACCTTCTTATTTTTACCCAAACCCTAATGAGATATTTAGATAGGGCCCTGTATCAAAATTTGTGACACCTCTCGTAATAGATTCCACTTCTTATTCCCTGTTAAACATTGAATAATTTATGAGTTTGTCTATTTAAAAATTTCTTGTCCAGTACACATAAGTTTTATTTTGTAAATTGTGCTGCAACAGAAATAATTGATTTGAATGTGATAGGGAAAGAAAAATGAGGCTTAACATAAAAATCTAATATGATTCTGGGAATCTTTTTAAATGCACTATTAAAATTTAAAAATAGTGGATTTGATATTTTTCTTTGTTCTTTATATCTGACTCACTCTAACTCTATATGACATCAATTCACAAATATAAAAGTTATTGTTTTATAGAATTAGAATAAGTCATCCATAAGCTATCTGTTGGATAATGAAAGATTTTGTGGTTGTTACAGGTAGTAAGCTGGAGTTATGAGTGAAGCTTCAAACAACTCATTAAAACACATTAGAAAATCCTTCATGCAAGAAAGAGGTGTTTTATATCTAGCCTCCAGATAAAGTCCAAATGATTCCAATATACTTTACCTTCTATTTATTTATTTTTGCAAAACATTCATATTAAAAATTTAAAGAATTAAATATGAAAATAGTTTTGCGAGTCTAATGAAGTATTAATAAGCTTTAATGAGCAAATATTCTTAACAGTGTGGTAGAATTTAGTACATATATTCAATGAATAAATGACCACCTATTATGTGCCACATATTCCACTCAGTTCTGGGAAGCTATCGTAGAGCTCCTGGCTTCCGGGAGTTCACCTTCTAAGAAGAGGTATGTCCATGTAGTATATATAAGTGAAAAAACCGGGAGATGGTAGACATGTGGTTGCTTCTTGCTTTGCCTTCTGACAGTCCTTTACATTTTACTTCCTCTGCCTTTTGATCTGATGGCGATACAGAGAGGTTAAGTAATAACAAAAGCACATTCCTTTAAGTGAATGCCAATATACTTTTTCACATTGTCCTGCCTTGCCTTTTTTTACTTAACTCTGTGTATGAATGCTGAACAGTAGTCTAATCTGTCTTTTCCATAATGTCCTACTGTTCATGTGTTTACTTTTTTCTGTCAATGTGTGCTAAGTAGCATAGTCAAGCTGGCATAACCACAACCTGGGTTGGCAGACAGTCATTTGTTGCTCTCCGTGGTACTGAAGTATCATTCAGAGCTGAAACTCTTGTCTTTTGTTCCTAATTATTTGGCACTAAAGATTGCTGCCCAATCTTTATGATTAATTAAAAACATGGTCTAGTGTGGAAAATTAAGGTCAAATCAGAAAGTTTCAGAGGAAAAGTTTAACTGTTTATTAATATAAATTTGGACCAATATACCCATTTAACCAAAGATTCTATAGCTTTAAAATAAATCACAAAGGCTTTGAATGAAGTTACAACAACCACCTCCCGAAATAAACAAATAAGTCTATTCTTTCTTCTTATTTATACTACTGTGTCTTACTGTGTAATGGAGAATAAGTCATACAATTATGAAAAAAAGTGGAAATTTGCCACTGTGTTAAGTGTAAAGGATACAGAGATTAAGGGATAAGATAAACTTCAGTAAATTCCAGTGTGTTGATATGAAGCTTAGTTAAAACTAATTGCATTATTTTCACATTATTAAATTATTATTAGAAAAAAATATATGTGTAGATAAAGTCTCCTGAGTCATATAAAATTTCCAAGTAAAATAAAAAAAAAAACATTTTGAGATCTTTGTTTCCACAAATTAAAGATTTTAATGGCACATTTTTATGCTCAAAATAGCTGTAGTATTTCCTGACATTTTGAATAATGCTATAATATTTGATTATTATAAAGGGTGAAAAACTTTGTTTGCACAAGCAGATGAAAATTATATTAAACATTTACTTTTATAATCAATATAATATTTATATTGGTTAAAATGATATTTAAAGTATAACAACTCTACTTTCCTCTAATTAATTGATTTTGAGTTTTATGCCTATAAATGGATTTTACCACATCTATTCAGCATAATGATAAAGCTTGAGTTGAAGAGTACCCATGCATTATTAGAATAGCAAATCTGTAGCTGAAATGGTTACTATTAAACAACAAATCAACAGCATATGGAATAGAATTGCCTGATATTTATGTTTCTAAAGCTTTGAGCTATTATCTGGAAGCAATACCAACTAGAAATTCGGTCCCAACCTCCTGTCCCTCTGTACAATGGGATCCACATTGAATTGTATGTTCAGGTCATTCTACAAGATGCCCTTAACAATACTCTTATGACCACATACAACCTGCCTGTGGGCTCTATTTACTTGAGGCAATACTATTTACTTCCGATAGGTGAGGTGATCAATATGTCACGGCATAACTATAAACCATTCATGGTACACTAGTTAGAAAGCTTGGCTCTTAGCCTGCTTCAATTTTTTCTAGAATTTAGTGCCACCTGATGTAAGTACACATTTATTTGTTATCTGTTCAGGACATATCTCACTAAAATGTAGTGTTCATAAACATAAGGTCTTTGTCATTTTTCTCACCATTGTATTTCCAGTTCCTAGTAAATAATTGCCATGCTATAAGCACCTAATGTGTCTTCACTGGATGAATGACTAAGCTCTAAGTTCCATGAGGACTGTATTACCCTCCTCTTTGTCTTCAATACCTACTCCAGGGCTTAGCTGATTTTAGGTACTAAAGAGGGAAGAGGAGCCCCAGGTAGGTAGAGATTTTAGATTATTTCTTAAAGGCAAAGAGAAGTCACTTAAATTTTGCATTTAGGAAAAAAATTGTTACATTTCATTTTAGGAAATAAAGTTCTTACTTTCTGTTTTTCTTAATAATAGCATCTCCATTGTCCTCCTCATTCAATCTTAACCTGTTAAAGTGATATAACACCTTTTCCCTTTTCCTTCTTTTCTAATAATTTTCCAAAATCTAACAATTTAATGTCAGTGAAGTGTATCTATCTAATAATGTCCCATTTGAATTAGCGCCCTGGTTATTCACAGAATGGGCAAATGTAGCTGCTAAATGCATTTATCTGTCTTGAATATATTCTGCACCTAAGTCATTATATGTCTCATAGCCAGTAAATTGTGCAATATTTGTTATCCTCTTTATCTAAACAAATACTTTCTATAGTTTCCTTTTAAGATAATTTCTAGCTTTCTATTAGAAAAAATACAGTATAAGATTTTATTACTTTCAATGTTCATTCATATAAATTATTACATTTATTCTTCTTTTGAGATAAGTAAAATTCAATTCCATTTAAAAATAACTGCAGACTCAAAGAAATTTAAAATTATTAGAAAGAATTCACACATATCCTTCACCCAAATTTACTAATGGCCAAACATTGTCACATTTACTTATTATTCTCTCTATAGGTATTTCTGAATGGTCTTGGAATACATTACAATCACTAAACCTTTCTTGCTCCCCAAACAGTTCTCTCTCTATATATTTTTAAGATTACAGGATTTCTCATGGATTATTACAGGGCAATGATCAAATTTAGGAAATTTAATATTGATATAAAGTTAGTTGTAAATTGTCATAAATAAAAGCCCTATAGATTATATGTTATAGTATTTTTCCAATTGTCTCAATACTTTCCTTTACGGATATTTTTACCAGTTCATTATTCAATTCTGAACTACACATTACATTTAGTACTCATGTGTTTTTAATCTCCTCTAGTCTGGAGCAGTTTACATCTTTTCTTTGACTTTCATCATAGTGGCATTTTTGAAAAGTACAGACAAGACATTTTGTAGAATTTCCAATAATTTCAGTTTGTGTTTGCCTCCTTGTAATTACATTAAATTATGAATGTTTTTGTCTGGAATACTTAATAAATAATATTATGTACATTTCAGTGTATCACATCACAGTCTCATTGGTCCACTTTTGGTAATTTTGACCTTGATCACTTGGGTAAGGTTAACACCTAATAATTACAGGTCCACTGCAGATAATTTTTCATTCTCTTGAAACTAGGAATCTATGGCAGATGACAGAAGTGGCTTTAGTGTTTCTAATTTGTATGTGTATTCTCCTTAAAATACAACTTTGCAGTTTCTCCCATCAAGACATAGACTCTTATTAACCACGGCAGGGCAATGTGACACTCTTGCGTCACATTGTGCGTCAGCTATGTGACGTCAATATGTGCGTCAGCACAATCTTAAATAGTGCTCCATATTGCAGCTTACCCTCCTTGTTGCTTTTTGGAACCCTACAACTACCACTACTAACTACTACTAGCCTACTGACCGATGACAGGTCAGGTTGAACAAAGATGAACGACTGAGCCAAGACCTGCTGCCAAGACTAATACACTTGTAGGCCCCCAGACAAGTCCATGAGACAATTCTAGACTTCTAAACTAAACTAGCCAGGACAGAAAACCTTCCAGACAACCTACAGAACACTGAGAAATGAAACATGTTTATTGTTTTTGGCTAATAATTTTTGACACTTTATGAACAACAGCTAACGCTTTTTAGGGAGGCACTTTATAATTATGTAAATATCCAGTTATGTATATAACTTTTACCAACCAGATTTATGATTCTTGCCTAAATTAACTATTACTATAAAGGGTCCAAAATATTATTATTCCTTTTTTTTTTTTTAAGACATGAAGATTAAGATGAGGGCTTACAATGTCTTTCAAGAACAAAAGACCAGTAAGTGGCCATGGCTGAGCCAGCATTAGAATGCAAATCTTTTACCTGCGGATCCACAGTTTTTCTCAGCATGCCACACAGGGGTGAGTTACCTGACGGAAGAACTGGAACTCACTAGAGGAGCAACAGAAAGAGATTTCAGAGTGTCCCTGGTTTTATGAGAGAAACTTTGTTTCCTCACACATGCATAGAAACACCTGTGGTGGATGTTCCCTGATGGATGCTGGGGTAAGATGGACAGTGTCAGGAGAAATATTAATATAGTTATTATCATAAAAATTAAATGGTAATTGATTTATGAAAAGACATAAAGATAATATCTCTAGAAATTGCATTCATAAGTATAATCAAGAATGTCATTGACATACTAAACTATAATTAATAGTATCATATGTTTATAAAACGTGGTTCTTAATATTTTTTCAGTAGCGGTCATACCCTCTCCCAGTTCTGCCAAGTAAACCATAAGACACGAGAAATGACCCTGTGAGAGAAATAAAAGACTCCTGTCACCACTTCTTACAAACAAGCAGCCTGAGACTGAAGAAAGTCATTGGCCAGATTAACAACCACCAATGAATAAATGACTACGCAGGGACTTAAACTCAGAAATTCCAGATTCCTAGGAGAGTGAGTTCTCTGTCCCAGATGGCGGTGGGCACTAGATCCCAAGTCTTCCAGAAGCTTATGCCGGGCGCTGTTCTAAAGTCCTTACATGTATGTTGACTTAGTACCCTGCCCATTAACTGACATGCAGGCGTCCAGGTACTTCACGGTGTGTGTGTGTGTGTGTGGGGGGGGGTGTTTTAAATACCATACCTTCCTGCCTGAAAAGGAATTCAAAGCGCCTACTTTCTTTACTTCTTCCTAAAATATTGAAGAGCCCAAGAAAGCGCTCTGCGTTCTCAGTTGTCCTCTTGCAGTGCGCTCGGGGGCAGCAGCCACCGCCACGCGGAGTACCAGCATCTTGCCCGGGTGTAGAAACTGTAGTGGACAAGAGGCCAAACTCGGTCCCTTTTGCCGGAGGGCGCCAGAACCTCAAGTTCCCCGCAGCATCTCCCCACTGGAGAGCGGAGGGCAAGGGTGGGGTTGCTGGAGCTTTCCCCGAGGGCAGTGCCTGACCTTCCCGCCCCCTCTAGAAGGCTCGCTGGTACGTGGGGCCAACGGCGCATGGGGCCAGATTTCGCGCTGTGGGGCTCCGAGGAGGCCAGGGGTGGCGAGGGGATCCCGGGAAGAGGAGCCGACCCCACGGTTGCTCCTGGGGGCCGCGCCTGCCAAGTATCGCGGGACTTGTGCGCATCGCAGGAGCCACAGCTCCGGGAGCAGCTGGAGCGCGCTCGGTGCGCACCGCCCCAGCCCGGGGAGGAGCGGGAGCAGCGAGGGAGGAGGGCTGGGGGTGCTGGTTACGTAAATGATACTAGCCCAGTGAGAGGCCTCCAGGCTGGGGCTACGGGAGGAGGAGGGACCTCGCGAGGAGGAGGGGCTGGGAGGCAGCGGACTGGGGCGGGAGGGGGGCGGGGGCCGGGGCGCAGTGACCAGGCGGCGGCGGCTCAGCCGAGGTGACAATGTGCTAGGATCCCTCGCTCGGTCTCCGGCGCTCCCTCGGCCTGGGCGTCCGCTCTCGCCGGGCTCGCGGAACCCTCGGGCCGCCGCTGCGCTATGAGGGAGCCTCTCTGGGGCTGGCCGAGGCCGGAGCCGGCTTGCTGTGCTGGCTGGGAAGTGTGAAGAGAGGCGCGGGCGGGCGCTGCGTGTGGTGCTCGCGGGCCGGCGCGGGTTCCAGGTGAGCGCGGGCTCCGCGCGCCCGGCGCTCGTCTCAGCCCCCGGCGCCTGCCGGGCTCGATCGGAGGCTGAATCCCGTGTGTGGATTGCCGTGCCCTCTTCGCGGGATCCTTGGCCACAATAGCAGGTGTCCGTCTCTCTCTCGCTCCCTCTGTTTTCCTCATGATTGTCTGGGACAACCCCCCTCTGGGCTGCCCGAGTGCCCGCACGGGCGCCACGAAGTCCCTCGGCGAGTGCCAGGGCGCTGAGTTGAGCGCCCCAGGCTGGCCCGGGGCAGGGGCACCGGCTGAGCCGCCGAGCCGGCCTCCCGGGAGCTGAGAGAGCGCTCGCCCAGGGCTGCAGGTGCGGCGGGAGGAACTTTGCCGCCGCCTGCTCTCTGCTCCGCTTTTTGGGCGACCGGGCTGAGGGGGACGCTGGTGCCCTGTCGGTTCTGGTGACTCTCGGCGGTGGCGGTGGCTCGGCCCTGGCAACTTTCTCAGCAGCTGCGGTGAGGGCGCTTCTCCTCGGCCCGGCACCGGGCGCTCCCTGGGTCTTGGGTGCCTTCCCCGACGGTTGCCTTCCTGTCCTTTTTGCCTCCCTTTGCCTTTTCTCTCTCGGAGCCGCTCGCCTCGCATTCTCCCCGTGTCTCTGCCTCTTTCTGATTGTCTTTCTAGCTCTTGTTCCTTCACCTGTCACCCCCATCCCCAGGTCGTGCGTCTCGTTTCTCTTTCGTGTCTTTTCTCCGGTGGTTGTGGGGTGTCTGTGTGTCCCTGTTACTCTGTCTCTTCTGCTTGTCTGCCCGTCTTGCAGCGTTCTCTCTCTTTCTCTTTCTCTCATTCTCTTCTCTCTCTCTCGTTTATTTGCCTCTTACTGCCCATCTCTTTCACCCAGTGCCATTCCCTGCCCCTTCTTGCGAGGCGCCTCGGTCGGGGTGCATGTCCCAGCCCACGGTCTGGGCCCTGGAAGGTACACGGACCTCCCGCCTGTGGCCGGCGGAGATGGAAGGAGTCTGCCCTTGTCTGGGCAGTCCTGGAACTGAGTGAGGGGCGCAAGGGGCAGAGCCCCTCCCGGTACCCTGTTCTTTGACTATGGTTAGTTGAATTTTCAGGTGGAGAGTCTACATCGTCAGCCTTTACAGGCAGCTGCAGAAGAGACAGCAGGCGAGCAAGCATGGACGCTAAGGGGTTCAGGGAAATCTAACCTCACATGGGTGGAAGCTTTCATCCGGCAAAAGCGATTGCTAGCAGAAGAGCTTTGGGGACCTAGAAGGCATGCCGCTTTAAAATGCCATCCACTTAGCCCTTAGGAGAAGGCTTTCCTTGGGGGGCAGCATGGTCACCCTTGCCAGGAACAGCTTAGACATTTTATCTGGAGGGACTAAAGACACTTGACGTCCTAAGCCCTCCTGGAATTTCTGGTTTCCTTGATGTCCCAAGATTTTAAGCTTTATGTGAAAGCTGCCGTTGCAACCCCCTCTCCCCGCTTCTCACGTGTGTGCTTGTGCGCGCGCGTTCATGCCCTCTAGTGTTAAAGGAAACCTACTGGTTTGAGAATATTGAAAAGTAAGGTCGTGCGATTGGTTATTTACTTTGGACCTCTCACCTTCCGGGATCATTTTTTAGCCACTTCCTTTCCCTCAATTACTTTTGCATTGCATTACTAATCTCTCCCTTTCCCCCTGATCTCTACAAATTCCTCCTTCGCTGCAGAATTAGAACCTTAATATTGAAAGTGTGTCCGTCTGATTTCAGAATTGGATAGATCTGGAGAATTTTCATAGCCCAAGGCGGGCTCTGACCGTAAAACAACACGTGTATTTTTCTGCACTGTTTGCCACAAACCAGGATTTCGCATCTCTTTCTACTTTTCCAGTCCAACTTCAACTCCATTTAGAATTTCCCTGGCTGCTGTTGCTTTTTAAAATAAATGCTTTTAATTCACCATTTCTGTGATGCTCCTTCCATTAAGGAGGGACACTGTCTCAGAATCCCTTTTGGAGGAAAGAATGAAAGCTTTTCCGAAGGAATTATAGGGGTCTACTGGTGTAGATCTGGATCAGCAAGTCTAGAGGGGGACCTGACCTAGTCTCGGTGCGCAGACCTCGGGCCGTGTGGGGAAACTCACAAGTGCTTCCTAAAAACTTGATGGTTGATGAGTATGTGGCTTTATAGGCTTCCATGTTACCCAGCTATGCTAATGAGCCTACATACCACACGTTGAATTTTATCTCCCTCTTCTTCTATTTCTGTTCTATTCATTTAGTCTTTTATGAATGGGAATTGAGGACTACCAGAAGGGATATTGAAACAGGAGTATTCTTTCCAGCTCATCTCACTGCTTGAATTTGCCCCTCCCTGCAAGTCTTAAGCTTGACTGATATTTTTCAACAATCATTGCAGAATTGAAGAAATTAGTTCAGAAGTTCTGAAAGATGGCATTCTCAATTTTCTACCTGGAAGTAAACTGAGACATGACATCATTTTGGGTTTGGGGGTAAATAGTTTCATGTTTTTTTTGTTTGTTTTTTGAGACAGAGTCTCACTTTGTCACCCTCAGTACAGTGCCGTGGCATCACAGCTCACAGAAACTTCCAACTTTTGAGTTAGGGCTATTCTCTTGCCTCAGTTTCCCGAGTACCTGGGACTATAAGCGCCTGCCACAATGTCTGGCTATTTTTGTTGCAGTCACCACTGCTGTTTTAGCTGGCTGGTCTGGGGTTCGAACACATCACCCTTGGTATATGGGGCCAGCGCCCCACCCACTGAGCCATAGGTGCAGCCCTCATGTGGTGGTTTTTAACAGGTGAAAAGTTCTAAAGAGAGACATCAACGCAAAGTATTTTGAGGCTTATAAATTGATTTGTAATCTGACTCGCTTATCCTAAATAATTTACAGATTCATGTACTGCTTCAAATATATACATGGGGTGTGAGATACATGCACATGAGAATTTGCCAATGTACCTGGAAACATAATGCCTCCTGAATCCAAAGTACTAGTAGGAATCCGTGGGCTACAATATTGCTGTTTTTAGTAATATGCTAGTCACTTCTTTAAATAGTTAATTTACCATGAGTATTGTTCAGGGGCATGTTCAAGGCAATTTTTTTTTTCAAAATAACATTTGTAAGCACTTGATACTTTACTCAGTTTTTGCATTTAAAAATAGCAAAGACATAGTGAAGATATCCTAACATTGTTTGCGATGCCTGCTAGTATTTTTACAGATTTATACACTTAGCTTAATTGCATTTATTTCAGCTTAAACACTTATGTCACAGTGAAATAAGTTTCCATGATGTCAACTTCAGTTTCAGAAGTGGTAGTTGTAACAGGAATACTTGCATGTTATTGAGATTGTACAGTTTATGGAAATTGGCACTTTAGGAAGAGGGTGACAGAACAAGCAGTAAATGGATACTTTTTTCTAATTGGACAAATGAGAGGAATACTGGTGTTTTGAACAAAAACAGTAAATAAAGAGAATAAAGCATAAGTATAATTAAGTCTTACCATGTAAAATAAATAACAGTGCTACACGTCTCTGATCGGCATTCATTGTGCTTTATGAAACTAGACAGTTCTCATAGCTGTGATCTCTAGTTAGTTTTTCTTATTAGACATCAGATTTTCAAAGGATACCTCTTCCAACAAATACATTCTTGACTGTGACTTTTAATACATCACCTTTTTTGGGTTTGTGTCCCTTTCAGAAGGAACATACAAATCGTAAATCTAATAGGATCTAACAGGATCACCACTTTGATGTCTGAGTTACCATATGCCTTATTATCAAAGGATTTAAACTGAGCTTTGGTTCTAAATCCTTTCTTCTGCTCTTGTCATTGGAATAAACACATGTGAAACATCAAATCAAGATCTACATCTATGTATATACTCATAGTGGCTCTGACAACCGATTTTATGGCATGTTATTTCAGGAAATGCACCCCCAACCAACCAACCCCCCCACACACCCAGAGCATGTTTGAAAACATAAATCACATTTACAGATCTGAAACTGTCTGCTTTGATAAATCACTCATCATTTTATCAGATTAGACTTCTATATATAATTTCTATCTTAAGACACTTTGAGAACTTCTGCTATTCAATTATAGGCATACATGTTTTTGAAGAGTCTTAAGTTTTCATTGTGAAATTTAGTACTTAAAGAATTCAAGGAGGGCAGCGCCTGTGGCTCAATGGAATAGGGTGCCGGCCCCATATGCTGGAGGTTGTGAGGTTGTGGGTCAAAAACTGCAAAAAAAAAAAAAAAAGTTTAAAAAAAGAAAAGAATTCAGGAAATTTATGGAATTAAATATATATGTTAATTCAATATTAGTTGGTCATCCATTTAGGGCATTATAAGCAATTACCTTTTGAGCAGGAGTATAAACCAACTGATTTGATTCATTTGTTTCTCCTTGATTCAGGTTGAGACCTATGTCTATGTTTTCAATGCAGCATATTTATAGTAATATATTTAATTGATCTTAGTTTGATTACCAAGAAATAATTATAAATGGCAAAAGACATCTGTGTGATTCTGATTGTGGAATGCTCTCATGTCCCTAAATTTATTTTTTTGCCATTCATTTTCCAAGTTTTTTCTTTATATGTCTTCAGACCTATTAATTTAAACTGAAATTCTTAACTGTAGTAAAAGTTATTACTACAGATCATTAAGAGGTTCATGGGGCTTAACATTTAAATTGTAAGTTAAAGTAGGAAGACAATGCTTTTCTTTTAAGAGCCCAGCTTCCTTCAGATGTTAACAGAGTATCAGTTCTCATGAAACACCCAAGGTTAATTCATCCAAGATAGTTTGAGAGAGATTAGGGAGAGAAGTAGCAGTTACTATCAGAGGTTTGAACATATTTGTGATCATACTGTATGTTATGTGAGAAAATTAAAAAATGTCTATATTAAATACTCAAGACTTATTTTATTTATTTTTAGACATGCTTATTGTTAAGATAGATGTGAGCTGTCCCAGATATGTCATATCAGAGTTTTAACATGACGTGGAATTAATTGAGATGGTGTTTCATATATTACACTACAATTAATAGTCACTTAATCTTATTTAAGCTCTTATTGAACATTATAGGAAGAGTGTGATTACACTGATTTTGGCACCTTGGTAAACATAATACACCCTGTGAGTAGCCACTGTAAACAGAAAGAAGAATTTAAAGCTCAGAATGCTGAATCAAGATAGTAGTAAATGTCAACTTAGACTCTTGCCTTAAATTAATTGCATTGATATTATGAGCAACACAGCTCTCTTTTGTTAATACAATGGATTTTGACATATGAGGATGATTATGTAGTTTCTTTTAGATCAAAAGCATAATAATTGACTTAATTTTCTCTTGAGGTTTTTATTACATAATTAATTTCAGATAGAGAGGGTCAGATTTATATGACTGTCAAGACCCTGATGAAATACTACCATTAGTTTAAAGAAAGAAAAAGGGAACAGAATGTGTGAAGGAAGCTATATTCATTTTAATTTATTTATGAAGGAATTGACAATAATGAACTGGGTTATAAACTGACAAAATAACTGAAATTTATTGGATGGTTACTTCGTACTTACATTGTGAGAAGTAAATATCTGGCAGGTCTTACTACATTTCATTCTTGCAATAACCACATGAGTAATAAGTAACGTTACTATCTCCATTGGAAAATGAGGACTCACCTCTCACAGCCAATATATGTTGGGGCCAAGAATGGCACCAGTTTTTTCTGTTGCTGAAGCCAGTGCTCTCACAGTTCTCCATCTGATATTTTCATTGACTAATAATATTTTAAAAACTGAAGTATCAGCCTCCATGTGGACATACTCTTTTGTAGAGTAAGAATGATTCAAAAAGTTCACTTATACTACCTCTCATCATAACTTTCTGCGTGAACTTTTGAACACCAACTATGATGGAAGAACTGAATCTCAAAATGAAAATTTCCTTAAATAGAATACATTTAGTTCCCTGTACATTTTCTACATTGCACTTATTTTTCTAATTTAACCCAGACTCGATGAAAATTTCATCACAGGACATTCCATTCAGCAAGTAGTCTGAGCGTAGTGACCCATGTTTGTCTGAACCACCGATGGCGATGTATTGCCTACCCTGTGCTCCCACACTGCCCAGGCCAGCATGGTTCACATATCCATGACTTCATAAGACACAATACTGTTTCCTTATTCCAAATTCTTGTTCTAGAGGTGAGCTTGGTAACAAATTTGGACCTAGGAAAAATGCTGGAAGTTTCTTTAGTTTACTGCATCAAACTTGGTTGAAATGAGTGAAGGACTGGAGATCATTTGTTTCTTTCTCTCTTCTTCTTTTTTTTTTTATTGAATCATAGCTGTGTACAATAATTCAGTCATGGGGTACAGTGTGCGGGCTTCACATACAATCTGAGATATTTTTATCAACCTGATTGACATAACATTCATGAGATTTTTCTCATTTACTATGTGAAAACATTTTTGATCCGTATTTAGAAGTTTTCTCCTGACC
>CAUYON010033347.1:0-17258 GCA_963573935.1 Arctocebus calabarensis | reverse complement strand
CCAAAAAATGGCCAGGTGTTGTGGCGGGTGCCTGTAGTCCCAGCTACTTGGGAGGCAGAGGCAAGAGACTCACTTGAGCTCAGGAATCGGAGGTTGCTGTGAGCTGTGATGCCACAGCACTCTATCCAGGGTGACAGCTTGAGGCTCTGTCTCGAAAAAAAAAAAAACTAACTTTATTAACTCTGTAGACTTCACAGACTCACAGTCTGAATTTGATATTTCACTGGTGCCCTAAAGACAAATATCATCAAATGTTTATGCAGGGAAACAGTGTCTACCACGGTGTGTAGAGGGAGGACCCTCTGAGATGAAAACTCTGCATCAAAGTTCCTGAAAGCTACTGAAATGGAGACTTATTTTGGGCTCCCTCACTCCATCTATACATACTCTGAAATTCAATAGCTTGGTATGGTATTTAGATAGTGGACAGTGGTGACATTCATTTAGTTTCTAATAGCAGACACTACATTTTCAGGTTTGGCATTCTGGGATACAAGTTTTACAAAGTGCACAACTCCAAAGAATTCTCAGCAAGAGTCAAGGGAGAAGATGGAAGTTCTCTTCCCTGGAATGTCCAGAAAAGGTCCCTGAAGCCCAGCCTTCCCTGTTGCTCTGCCTGGTACAGCAGATTGTGGACAGGAAATATCCTTTCCCACCCAAGGTTGAGGACTAAAGCCTTGGGAGGTCAGCAGAGTCTGCAAGAAAGCCCAGGCTGGACCCAGCTGCCAGTACCTCTGCACTAACATGGCCTTGGAGAGAAAATGCTCTAGGCTGAACCCTCCACCGGAGATCTGAGCATTCTAAACAGATCAAACAGCAGCCCTGAAGACTGCCCCCAGGTTCCCTGAGCCTCTTTCTCATCCACCAGCACTGCTGCCCACCGTGGTCCAGGACACCCAGAAGTAGAGGGAGGTAAAGAAGACACGTTTGCGTGATGAAGCTCTCTTCATTTATTTGTGAAGAAGATGATTGTAAGGTCACATGAATGTCTGCATAAGGGAGTGTCCAAAGCTTGTCTCCACTAGGTCCTCCCTCTGCCAAGAGGTCTTTCTGGAAGAGGCAGCCAGCTCACAGACGCCAATCACAAAAAAGTCACAACCGTCCCTTTCTTGCCAATCTGCCAGGGCTCCAGGGGGAAAAAGCGGATAATAATCCTTTAAGAGATAGAGAAAAAGACATCATTGGCATCTCAGCTAACACCTCATCCTGCAAAACCCACTGTGAGATCCTGAAACAGCCCACCAGGCATTTTGCAACCCTGCTCATCACAGTAGAGATCTTCCCCTAATCCTGGATAGAGCAGTGGGACTGTCAGGTGTGGGATAATGCCAGCACATTTGCAAAGCCCACCCAGGACAGACACTCAACACAGCAGTGTCCATGTGTGTGTGCTGTACATGCAATCATCTGTGCCAGTCTGCAAGCTCTGAGGGACAGCCTACCTCCCATATGCAGGCTCCCTGTGGCCGTGCAGTGCCTCAGCCACCCTTGCTTTCTCAAAGCCCGGCCCAAGGCCAGGCACACAGAGAGACCCCCTAATATCTGTGGAATGAGTGAACATGCCGCTCTCACAGAGGTGCCAGGAAGTATCCAGTGAAGGGGCAGAGCTGGGGGTAGCCTGGCTGGGGGGCGGGGAAGCAATGTTACGACAGCCTCAGTCTTTCTATCTGTAAAATCCACTTAATGGTGATATCTATTTCAAAGGGATGGCATAGCTGCAAAAAGGGAGTGTGACAGGACTTGTAAAGATCTATGGGATTTGGCTTGGCGCCTGTAGCTCAGTGAGTACAGCACCAGCAACACACACCAAAGCTGGCGGGTTCAAGCCGGGCCGGGACCTGCTAAACAACGACAACTGCAACCCGCCCCCCCACCAAAAAATAGACAGGCATTGTGGCGGGCACCTGTAGTCACAGCTATTTGGGAGGCTGAGGCAAGAGAATTATTTAAGGCCAAGAGTTTGAGGTTGCTGTGAGCTGTGATGCCACAGCACTTTATCCAGGGCAATATAGTGAGACTTTGTCTAAAAAAAAAAAAAGAAAAGAAAAGAAAAAACCCTGTAGGATTTTGTGCATAAAGTACCTGTAGAGTACCTGACACATAGCAGCCATCTGTACACTACTTATTTTTTTTTTTTTTTGAGACAGAGCCTCAAGCTGTCACACTGGATAGAGTGCTGTGACATCACAGCTCACAGCAACCTCTAATTCCTGGGCTCAAGTGAGTCTCCTGCCTCCGCCTCCCAAGTAGCTGGGACTACAGGCACCTGCCACAACACCCAGCCGTTTTTTTGGTTGCAGCTGTCATTGTTGTTTGGCGAGCCTGGGCTGGATTCAAACCCACTAGCTCAAGTGTATGTGGCTGGCGCCTTAGCAGCTTGAGCCACAGGCGCCGAGCCTGTACACTACTTATTGTTCTTAGTATTACAACTGTCCTTCAGTTTCCATGGGGATTTGATCCAGGACCCCCTCCCAAGGATACCAAATTCCATATACTAAAATCCTTATATAAAATGGTATAGTATTTGCATATAACCTATGTATATCCTCCCATAAAACTTTAACTCTGCCACAGAATGACAGGTTTGGGTTGTTGAGTTTCTTGTAGGGAAGGCGGTCATTTAATCTACCCCCGGCCCCAATTCACAGAAGAGGAGGTTGCAAACTGGAGATGGTTTATTTGCAGGTTTGTGTAGGGTTCCCTGACTATGCTGGGTCTAAAACATCCAGGCCAACGATCTTCTCACTACTCTGGGCTGCTCTCCCAAGCCTCACCTGGAACCTGGTTAGGCCATAGGTCCAAAGGTCACAACCTCTGGACATACCCATAATTCCTTCTGACCAGCCTAGAAAAGTTCTAGAAAAGCAGACTATCTGACTTCTTCAGCCAGGTTTACCCTGCCAAGGTGTCAGGGCAGGTACAGCACCCAGACCATCCCACAGGACCCTTGCGATACCCCTGGGGAGTGGTTAAAAACAGCCTTCTCAGTTTACAGTTGGAAACACTGAGAAGCAAAGGAAGGAATTCATTGCATCCTGGTGCCACTAAGAAGAAGGACCCATTATCTGAGATCTGGAGGGGTCAAAGGTCCCCAGAGCACCAGGCCCTGATGTGCCCCTCCTGGGCAAGATAAGAAATGTATTTTGCCCCCGAGTGGGATCACTGCCTCCTGCCGCTCAGCGGTCCCAATGGGTCCTCTCACTACCCCTACGCACCGGTCCTGGCCCAGGGACAGCTCCTTGGTGAGGAACTCGAAGAGGCGAGCGCTGTGGCCGCGGTTGTCCTCTGCGGTGCCCACCACGCCGATGGAGGAGACCAACAGTTGCGCGCAAGGCTCCGTGGAGCCGCTCAGCGCCATGGACAGGCCCGGCCGCACCGTCACGTTCACGCGCTGCGGAGGACACGAAAGTTTTTCCCGAAGCTGGGGCCGGCCAGGCTATGTCTAGTGACCGCGGAGCGCGAGAGCCGAGACCCGCAGGGCTCTGGGCACGGGTCGGGGTCACGGCTGAAGGAGGAGGGCAGACGTGGGGAGGGGACCCACGGGGTCATGGCGCACGGAAAGTAAGAGCTTCTCCCCGGGGTATCCCTGGGGAGAAGAGTCGAGGTCATTGCCTTTCGAGAGCAGCAGGAACAGAGCCAGACCCCACACCACCAACCTCCCCTCGCCTGGGACTCCCCAGCCCATGCTCACGTCCTCAGGTTTGCCCAGGATGGCAGCAGTGGCCGCGCAGAGACGTTTCTCCAGTCCTGCGGGCACACGATCGGAGGGCAAGTTCGTGTCCAGTTCAACGAAAGGCATGTTCGACGGAAGCGCTAGCAGCGGCGGCAGCGAAGGACCCTGCGGAGCCGGGCTGAGCAAAGGGGTCAAGAGCAGGGAGCAGGGGAGGGGCGCCACGGAAGCCAGGCAGCTCATTGGCTGAGGCGAGACTCGGCGCTCCCAATTGGCTGCTTTAGGCTACACCCTCTGCAGATTACAGTAACGTGCGCTGGCTCTGGTTTCCTAATGGCCCGGCCCTTAGAATCCCTGCCCGGTCCCCGCCCCGCTTCGTCTGTTCAGATTTTTCTGCGTTGTGGTCGCCTGGTTCCTATCCCATATTTAGGTAAGAGATCTAAACACCCGCCCCCAAACACACACACACACACGCACCTGTAAGGGCCTCCAAGCTCGACCCTAATCACGAATGTCATGGGAGTTTAAAAAAAATTTTGTTTTTAGATAATCTCACTCTGTCGCCCTGGTTAAAGACCTGTGCTGTCATAGCTCACAGCAACCTCAAACTCTTGGGCTTCAGAGTTACTCTGGCCTCAGCCTCCCAAGTAGCTTGGACTACAGGCGCCTGCCACAACATCCGGCTAGTTTATTATTATTTTTATTATTTTATAGCCTCTAGCTCTTGCTTAGGCTGGCCTCCAAGTCCTCAGCGCAAGTCCACCCACTTCAGCCTCCCAAAGGGCTAGGATTACAGGCGTGAGCCCCTGTGCACTGTTTAAACTTTTTTTTTTTTTGGATAGAGTCTATGTCACCCTGAGTAGAGTGCCTTGGAGTCATAGCTCACAGCAACCTCAAACTCTTGGGCTTAAGCAATTCTCTTGCCTCAGCCTCCAAGTAGCTGGGACTACAGGTGCCTGCCACAACACCCGGCTATTTTTTTGTTGTAGTTGTTATATTTGTTGTTTGGCAGCCCCGGGTCTGGTTTGAACCTGCCATCCCCAGTGTATGTGGCGGCTCCTTCGCCACTGAGCTACAGGCACCAAGCCTGCTTAAACGTTTTTTGAATGAGTTGCCACCTTTTCGAAGTCAGGCAATTTTACATTCAATATGGAAATCAGAGATTCTCTTGAACAGTCAGAAGACCTGCTGAGGCATACTTTGTAGCCTCTTATGTCTGTGGTGAGCCACTGTCCACTGTGGGTGGCAAAGTGTTATAACGTGAAAACTGTTAGTGTGGATAAACACTAGTCTTTCAACAGTGTTGCAAAGTCATTTGAATTATAAATTTCAAGCAGAGTAGAATTCAGTAATTGACAATCTCCTTAAATTGACCTAATTTTCATAGACCAGACACACACCACATGTATGTATGAGCCTAGTAAACCTAGTTCCTTATGTTGACCACCTCTGCATGTTGACCAGTTTGTAACACCCCCTTGGGGGGTCAATTTACAGAGGTTCTACTATATATAATCGACATTGTGTGGGTATATATGTACCAGTTCAATTACACATTAAAAGTATATATAATTGTGCATACTAAGGAGCCTCCATTGGAAGGCAGGCTAACAGAGTGTCTGTCATAGTCCTGTCCTGTTAGCATTTCATGTAGCAGATAACTCATATCAAAGGGTCTGAGACAGGTTGTGACAGTCCTGAGCAGAGACAGCAGGGACAGGTAGCAAGTCTGCGAGCCAGAATGGGGCATGGAGAAGCCAGTAGTCAGGGTGTCCAGGCCTGGAAGAGCAAGGCCACTCAGCAACATCTGGAGGACCAGGAATAACCAGGGGTTTCCCTCTCTGAAAGCAGGTTCATGAACCAGCCTTGTGCCCCACCTGTGGGAGGCAGCATCACCTGAGAGGGAAACCTAGAAGATGGAGGCTGTTCCTCATTCCGACATCTGTCCACCAGGTCAGCCCCTTCCTGTGACGTATGCTCAGACCAGGGGCCATGGAGCCTGAGGGAGGGTGAGAAGCATGGAGATCTCCTCTAGGATGGGGCTGGGGGAGGTCAGAGAAGTCTCCCCAGAAAAGCAACAAGGTGGCAAATGCCAAAAGACCAGCAGGGTCTACCAGGCAAAAAAGGTGAGGAGGGAACAGCAGGAGCCAAGGCCAGGAGGCCAAGGTGGGAGCCAGGAGAGGGGTCTGAAATATGTGTGGCCTGAAGAGGGTGACATGGAGGTTTGGGGCAAGGCTTAAATGCAAAGTTTAGTAACCTGTGCTTTAGCCTTAGGGCAGTGAGGAGCCATAGAAAGTTTCACTCAAAAGAGAGTCAGGGTCCAACAAGGGTTTACTAAAGTGTTTTCCAGAGGTCATGCGGAAGCTGGAATGGAAGTGTAAAAGTGGGATAGGGAGCAAAAGGCCACAGACATGATGTCTGGAGGGTCCTATGGACCAGAGCCTGCTCAGACCTGAAGTTCTTGCAGCCAAGGAGACAGGCAGCTGCCACATTCATCCCGAGATGCTCACTGCAACAAAGCCTGCACTGAGGGTCGCAGCTTCTCCTTTGTGACAGGGTCTGCTGGAGGCAGGTCTTTGAGCTTCAGGATCTCTGCATTGGCCTCCTGGAAGAGGTCCTCCCCCACTGCAGCCACCACACGCTGACGCCACGCAGACAGCTTGGGTCGGCTTTCGAAGACTTGGCAGCCAGCGCTGACAGGCTGTAGGGACAGAGAGCCAAGAAAGGGGCTGGGCACTGCCAAGCACAAGGCAGCATGACCTTCATTAGGGTCTCCAAGATTGTATTCTCCCTCCTCCACTCTGTGCTTGATGGGCTGGGGGGATCCCCCTCCCAGGGAATCATGAGAAGTTCCTCAACATCCCTGTAGTGAGGAATTTTGAAGCCCCATTTTATAGACAAAGATGCTAAGGATCAGAGGGGGAAGTGACTTGCCTAGGGTCCTGCAGCCAGAAAGAACAATGTGAGCTGGGATGTTGACTTCCTCCCTAGACACCCACTGCCCAGCAGGCCACCGCACCCCATGGCACTCACGTGCATCAGCTCTGTGATGGCCACCAAGTCAGCCAGGGAGATATGGGGCCCAGTGAGGAAGGCCTGGTCTCGCAGGAATTTGTCCTCAAGCAACTGCAGGCACCTGTCCAGCTCAGCCAAAGTGGCTGCCAGGGTCTCAGGGGGCACCGGCTCACCCAGGAAGACAGGAAACATCATCTGGTAGGCCAGTAGGCACAGAGAGAGTTCAGGCTCTGCCCAGAGCTCATCCTGGTTCCCACCCTCACCCCATCACTACAAGCTCTCTGTATTTCTCCTCACCTCTGCCCACCCCTTTCAACCCATGGCCACCACTAGCCCTTATCTCCTCCTCAAACAGGGACAACCTCTGCCTCTCTCTGCATCCTCCCACAGGCCAGCCAGTGGGATCCTTCTGTGACCTCAATCTGCCCATACCCTTTCCTGCATAAAGCCTTCCATGGCTCCTCACTGCCCTGATGACAAAAACCATAACACAAAGCCCTCCCCAGCATAGTAGCCACCCTCCCTTTCCTCCCCACTCCATCTCCTATTGCACCCAAATGCCTTCTCAAAAGGGAATGTGTGTGTGAATCCCCCTGCTTAAAGTGCATGTTCCCAATCAGTAGGCAGAGATGGGTCCTGAGACTCTGCATTTCCAACAGTGAGCATCAGCATTTCCTGATGACGCAGTGCAATGCTTCTGGTCCATGGACCATACTTTGAGTAGCAAGGGTCTGTACTCACTCTGTTCAATTTCTCTTTATTCTGTCCTCAAACACACCAGGTTCCCTCCCACCAGCTAGGGGTAGGGGTCTGCTTCTAACCACTGGAGGCTCAAGGAAGACACAGTTAAGGTTATGGAAACTGGCACCTGTAGCTCAGCAGCTAGGGCGTTGGCCTCATACACTAGGGATGGTGGTTTTGAACCCAGCCCGGGCCTGCTCAACAACAATGACAACTACTACCACAACGACAAAAAAACAGCCAGGTGTTGTGGCGGGCGCCTGTAGTCCCAGCTACTTGGGAGGCTGAGGCAAGAGAATCGCTTAAGCCCAAGAGTTTGAGACTGCTGTGAGTTGTGATGCCACAGCATTTTACCAAGAGCTACACAGTGAGACTCTGTCTCAAAAAAAAAAAACAAGGGTTATGGAAACCTACTTATTGCCATGAGCAGGCCTATTTTATACTCTCTCATAAACAGAGGGCACCCACTGTTACAGGGCACTGCATAAGTGCTCTGTAAATATTAATATTTGGAGTGTACATTTCAAAAACATGCATCTTTGATAAGTAAAAAGTAATATGCATATGTTGTATTGATGTGCACTTATTTGATTATTGAAGTTAAATATGTTTTCACTCATTTATTGACTATTTCTCTCTGTCCTTAAATTAAACCCCTGCTGGTTTCCTTTGCCTATTTTTCCCTTGTGTCTCCACCTGATGGGTTTCTAAGAATACCTCAAAGATAAGATTTCTTTTTTAGGGGGGCGGGCCTGTGGCTCAAAGGAGTAGGGCGCCAGCCCCATATGCTGGAGGTGACAGGTTCAAATCCAGCCCTGGCCAAAAAAAAAAAAAAATTTCTTTTTGTTTTCTTTTTCTTTTTTTAATTTTTTGTCTATGAGACAAAGTCTCAATCTGTCTCCCTTATTAGAATACAATGGTGTCATCATAGCTCACTGCAACTTCAAACTCCTGGGCTCAAGCAATCCTCCTGCCTCAGCCTCCCAAGTAGCTGGAACTACAGGCACCCACCACAACACCTGGCTAAGTTTTCTATTTTAAGTAGAGTTGGAAGTCTCACTCTTGCTCAGTCTGGTCTCAAACTCCTGAGCTCAAGGGATCCTCCTGTCTCAGCCTCCAAGAGTGCTAGGACTACAGGTGTGAGCCACCACATCCGGCCTCAAAGATAAAATTTCTAACGTATCTTTCCAAGATCTTTCCCAGTGTTTTGCTTATTTTAATTTTAATCTTTTTTCATGTACAGAATTTCATTGTATATGTAACATCTATAAGTCTTTCCTTTGTAGAGCTCTTCCACTGTTCTTAGGCTTGGAAAGTCCTTCCATACCCAAAGTTAGACAGACATTTCTTGAAATGTTTCCTTGCTTCTCCCTAGATTGACATTTTTCATTTAATACCTCTCCACCTGGGAATTATGTGTGTAGTAAAGTGACGATTTGAGATTTTTCTTCTCCACCAAAAGGTAATATTCCCAAGGAGCCTGGAGTGTGCAAAGGGAATAGGATTAACTTCTAGTAACTCATGAATCAGGGCACATTGAGAGAATCACTCCTTGACTTGTGCCTTGGTTTCCCTTCTGTGTGAGGGGACTGCTGTGAGCTGTGATGCCACAGTATTTTACAGTTGGATGGATTGTTGGAAGTTGGATGGATTAGAGAGTTCCTGGAATTCCAGGATTTGGTGTTTTAAGGTCTCAGGTTTGAACAGAATTTTCTTTTCTTTTCTTTTTTTTTTGAGACAGAGTCTCACTTTGTCACCCTCAGTAGAGTGCTGTGGTGTCATAGCTCACAGCAACCTCAAACTCTTGAGCTTAAGCAATTCTCTTGCCTCAGCCTCCCAAGTAGCTGGGTCTACAGGTGCCCACCACAACACCTGGCTATTTTTTTGGTTGCAGTTGTCATTGTTGTTTAGCTGGTTCAAACCCGCCAGCCTCAGTGTATGTGGCCAGCGCCCTACCCACTGAGCAACAGGTGCTGCCCTGAACAGCATTCTTTAAACTGAAATCACTATCCCCTGAGCATTCTGGGAGGTGTCCTCCCCCCAACACACACACCAGTGACTCACCTTCTGCCACATAGCCCGGGTGCAGCTACTGCGCAGGGCTGTGTGCTGCCATGACAGGTACTCATCCACACGGGCGCGGGCCTGCAGATCCTGGGGGTACCAGTGGTCAGGGGCTTTGTACTTAAGGCTCAGGTACAACAGGATGGCCACGCTGAGGGGACATGGCAGGGCAGAAGAAATGGCCCAGTCACTCCTCAGGTATTCTGTGGGGGCATTTTCACTATCCCCATGGTGCAAAGGAGGAATGTGAGGCTCACAGGGGTTAGGTAATGGCCCCAAATTACATAACTCTACACTGGGCCAGCCTGTCATGTGAACTAAAGGCAGCAAGTGAGAAACAAAATGTTGTGGATTTCAGAGAGGGCCAGGGGCTCAGAGAAAGCTTCCAGGAGGAAGTGTGAGTCTTGAAGGAAGAGATCAACTTACATACACGCCCCCAACCTATCCAAAGCATGGCCAGTGCCAAGAGCATGGCCAGCTGCCTCCTCGGACTTTCCTGGGGCTGGGATAAAGCCTCCCAGGTAACACAGGAAGTCCTCCTTGACCTCTCCCCGTCACATCTGGCCTGTGCAGCCTGACCCCAGAGCTCTTCATGCCTCCGTGAGTGTGGGCCTGTCCACCATCCACAGGTTCTGGAGCCAAATGGCTCTGAACGTGAATCAGGCTCTAACGTAGGGGCACTATGTGGCCCTGGTGAAAGGATACCTCCTTTCAGCCACCAGCCTAAAAGTCAGTCTTGGCTCCCATCTCGCTCACCCACCTCCAGCTCTTCAGCAAAGTCTGCAGCTCAACTTTCGAGAACAGTCAGAGCCCACAGCCCCATGCCACACCACCGTCATGGTCTGGGGTGCCAGCACTGGGTGCTAGGTGATTGTTGCAGCCTTCTCACCCCAGCCAGAGGGATCTTTTAAAACATAAGTTGGAGCACAGCTCTCCTGTGCTCAAAACCCTCCAATGGCGCCCTCCCCTGCCCCCATGCTGCCCTCTACCCTCATTGCCTGCTTTTCTCACTTACCCCCAGCCACTCTGGCCCCTGCTCCAGCCTGCACCCACCCATTGTCCCAGTTCAGGCCTTCTTCCCCACTCTTCTCTCTAGTCAGAACACTCCTCCCCACATGCACCTCCATTCCTGTGGGTCTCTGCTCAGATGCCACCTCCTCCAGGAAACCGTCCCTCAACACCCCATCCGCACCTGAAGTGTCACGTTTACTTGGGTCACTGTTAGCTCACTCACCTAGGATGTGAGCTCCATGAGGGCAAGGGTGTAAATGTGCTCACTGCTCAAGCCCCAGGCCTAGATGGGCCTGGCCCCTGTGGACGCTCGGCAAATAGCCGCTGAAGCTTGCCGGGTGTCCCTGGGCCCACCCCTGGGAAATAGCACTTGCCCCACAGGTGTCTGCCGCAGCTGCACTCACTTAGTGCTCTCCTTGTTTCCGAGGGCTGGGCCCTGTGACCTTGTACAGGTCCCTCCCCGCCCTTGCCCTCAGTTTCCTCATCTGCACAATGCAGAGGTAGAGCAGGGATGCTATGACTTACCTAGTCCCTCCCAGCCCTGAGGGCCTCTGCCCACCTCAGCCCACTGTCCACCCTGGG
This sequence comes from Arctocebus calabarensis, assembly GCA_963573935.1. Lineage (NCBI taxonomy): Eukaryota > Metazoa > Chordata > Mammalia > Primates > Lorisidae > Arctocebus > Arctocebus calabarensis. The sequence goes on along the minus strand of CAUYON010033347.1, from coordinate 6,175 downwards.
GCTGGCACAGGTGCTGGGCCCACAAGCCATGGTCCAAACCATCAACAGTGGACACAGAGATGGCTGACTCATCCCACAAGGCCCGGCAGCAGCCCAGGGACCCACTACCTCTCAGCCAAGGTGAAGTCTCCATCCTTCAAGGCTGGCACCTTCTTCAGGGGGTTCACCTGGGCAAAGGCATCGCTGTAGTGCTGACCTTTGAGGGACATCAGTGAAGTGAGTGGAAGGGAGTGCTCTTTGAGGTCTCTGCCCTACCCTACCCTCACCCTGAAACCTGGTATTAGCTTTCTGAGGGCCCTATAAGGGGGAAATCTGGGAAGGGAGGCCACTCTGCTGGTCACTGCATCACAGATTCTCAGGTCCACCTTGCCTAGGGCCACCCCCTTGGAGCATGGTGGGACGATGATTCTCTGGAGCTGTAATCCACCTCCCAGCCCAGGAAGGTCCGTTCGTAAGTCAGACCCTCCGGCCTCCTCCCTGGGCTCTAGGCTTGTCCCTTCTGACTTGTTTTCTTGTGCCAGGGGGGAAATCAGGCTCTTCTGACCAGGCTTGGTGACCTGTGACATGTCAGAGCCCCAGCCACACCTGCTCCCAAGCCCTTTGGCCAACCTCACTCTTGCCAGGAACACCTGTCCCATTCAGCTACCCAGCCTCCAACAGCTGCGCTCTTCTTCCTTTCCCGTTCCCAGGTCTGACTTAGTTCTACATACAGCCCTCACCCAGCCCACTCACTGTAGTGCTGGAGGCTACATTACATGCCCTGCTAATTTGTGTGGATCAGACGGCCTCAGTCAAGCCAGGCTGCAGCCTGATCAGAAGCCTACCTGTGGGCCTCTTTGTCTGTCTGATGAAAGGCAATCACCTCTGCCCATTCTTCCTCCAGAAGCTGCCTCTGTCCTGCGGAAAGCAGCTCAAGCTAGGGGTGCCATGGGCAAAAGGCAGGAGGCCTCAGCTAAGCAGGGACTTTCCTCTGGCCTTCCCACTGAGCTTCGGCTCTGGTGCCTGCCCTACCGTTTAGTTATAGCCCTGCCTCCTGTGCTGAATTCTGCTCCAGCTGTGTCTTTCTCTGCTAGCCAGACCAGCAAACACTGTGGCTTAGCCTAAGGGTGCTGCCCCCCCCCATCCTGCCACGGGGCTCTTCAAAACCCTCAAGGACCTCCAGCTGGGTTCGAACCCCCATGGGTGACAAGCATAAAAAAGAAAAAGAAGGATGGCAAGGACGATATAAAAGTGGAAGGGACAGAGGCAAGGGTAGGGAAGAGTAAAGAGGAGACCCTCTAGAAGAGATCGGATCTAGTTCTGCTGGTAGTTGCAGAAATTCAAGAGCGGAAGTACTCCACTTAGGAATCGAGGAGGCAGTTTGTTTTCTCCACGCGGGGGTGGGGGGATGGCTAGAGATATTGGCCTCCATCCTAATTCCCTACACTCCTCCTGCACCTGCTCCGCCCCTCTTAACCTGTATTTGGAAGAATGTTTTGTATTCACTAGGTAAAGGTCAAGGTTCTTTAAAAATAACTGATGCAACGGTTTCCACAATGGAGAGCCTGACTGTTCCCGTCAGTCTGCACACCTAGCCCGACTGTGAACTACGGGGAGGGGACCCGGGCCCACCTTTGAGCAGCTCCACGGTACGCATCTCGAAGGGGATGCCGTTCTTCCTGGCAAAGATGTAGACGGCGCGGCAGGGCTGGGACACCAGGTCCAAGTAGAGCTCCAGGACCATGGCGCGGGCTGGGGAAGACGTGGTAGGGCAGGCCGATCTAGGAGGAGAGTAAGCCCAAAGGACAGCCGAGGAGGAGAGGCGAGCAGGAACCGCCAAGACAGAGCTAGAGGCAGTGCGCTGCCATGGAAGCCCCTAGCCCGGCCACGCCCTCCTCGTTCATTGGTTGGCTACGGATAACTTCGGACCAATCAGCGACGCCTCAGTTCTCCCGCCTCCCCTCTCCGGGGCACAGAACACCAGCTGCGGGTCTCCTCCCACTCCGGGAAGGCTAGGTCTGTCCTCTTCCCTGGACCTCAATATCCACCTTCCAAGGGAGAAAGAGGATGGTGACGAGAAATGAGACGCCAAGGGCAAATCCTACACAGACTCTCAGGGAATTAGGGTAGAAAGGCCTGGGCTCCTTGTGGTCGACCCAAGCCCCTCCTCCCTCCTAGGGATAGGGCAGAGAGAGGAGGGGCCTCCTCACCACGTCTGGACCCAGGTCCCAGAAAAGAAGCGGGGGAGGAGTTTCCAGCACTGTGCTCCGGAGCAGGCCAGGATCACGCCCTGTGGAAGAGGAACACGCTGGTCCTTCCCAATCCCTGGGGTCATGTTCATTACACTGAACTGAATCCCTCCTTCGCAAAGCTGAGGCCTATTAAGAAGTTTCCAGGGGTGTCTGGGATTGCAGAAAATTTCTCCATCCATTTTGCTGAACCACATACTTCCAACTGCAACCTGGGGGCTCCTGAAATTTGTGGCTAATGACACCCCCTTTTACTAAGAGGCCCTCTACTGAGGAGAGAAGACAGCCCCAAATCCAAGATTCAGAGAAAGCCCCTTGGCAAGAGTTTTGCTTATTGGCGAATAACCAATACTTGACAATAGCTTTGCCTTCCTGGTTCTCATGGTTCCGTTTAAGGAAGACCTGTCCCCCAGGAGAGTGCCTTCCTGGGTGGCCTGCCCTTCTCCACAAGTGACCGTTGGCCACATTACTGCAATATCAGATCTCCCTGCTTCCTCCTTGTCAGCCTTCCAGTCCAGCCCCCATCAGAAAAGCCAGATCGTTACTCTAAAACAAAATCAGAGCACTCCATTCATTTTTAAGTTACAGCCAGCACCTAGCCATAGCATTTAAGTCCCTGCAGGACTGGGTCCTGACCAGGAGAGCTACTGTCTAGATTTTCTCCTGACTAGTTTTTTAGGAGAGATACAGGATTTGTGATTAATAGCAAGGCCCATGTCCTTGGAGGCTGACTCAGCCAAGTGATGGGTTAACCATGCCTAAAACAAAGACGTGTAGGATGCCTACTGCCCCCACGCCAATACTTTCTCCAAGAAGTAGAAAGCTATAGGGAATTTTTTTTTTTTTTTTTTGAGCAGAGCCTCAAGCTGTCACCCTGGATAGAGTGCCATGGCAACACAGCTCACAGCAACCTCCAAATCCTGGGCTCAAGTGAGTCTCCTGCCTCTGCCTCTAAGTAGCTGGGACTACAGGCGCCCGCCACAACGCCTGGCCATTTTTTGGTTGCAGCCGTCATTGTTGTTTGGCGGGCCCGGGGTGGATTTGAACCCGCCAGCTTAGGTGTACGTGGCTGATGCCTTAGCTCATTGAGCCACAGGCGCTGAGCCAGGGAATTTGTCAATTCCACTCTGGCAACCATCAGGGGGAAGCTGACCCACAAGGCCTTGGGAAAGGAGTTTGTCTTTCAGACAGAGACCCAAACCAGGTCAGGACATAGAAAGGTCAAATAAATCACATCAGAGTTAGGAGAGGCTCAGGCTGAGCCCAGGTTTATTATCCAAACTTAAAATGAAATGCAGTGATTAAAGGAGACAAGCTCTGAGCGACTATCATGCTCCTTGAGGCTTTCAGGCAGCCGTGGTAGAGGGTGGAACTCAGGCAAGTCTCAGAAAAGCCACTCCTGCTCCCTGAGCCTGCTTCTCATGGGACATTGGAAATGAACTTGCTTCATGAACTGCTGAGGACAGTGGATCACCGGATCATGGCCAACACCCCAGGCATCATCTTCTGCTTTATAGTGGGGTCCGCGGGTGGAGAGTCTCTGGCCTTCAGAACGACCTCATGGGCCTCCTGGAAGAGGTCCTTCCCCACTGCCGCCTCCACGCGCTGCCGCCATGCGTCCAGCTTGGGCCGGCCCTCAAAGACTTGGCAGCCAGCACCCACAGGCTATAGGGAAAGGGGGCACAATGGGGATGAAAGGGTAAGGCCAAGAACGAGCAGCTTAGGCCCAGGTTGCAGACCACAGAGCTTCCAAAATGGATTTCCCTACATAAGCATACGTCCACAGTTGGGAGTGGGGAGGAGGAGGGCACAGCCTAAGCAGGACTTCAGCAACTAGCCAGCGCCCCCTGCCCAGTGGCCCAGCACTCACATGCATCAGCTCCGTGATAGCTACCAGGTCAGCCAGGGAGATGTGGGCTCCGGCAAGGAAGGCCTTGTTCTGGAGGAACTTGTCCTCAAGCAACTGCAAGGTCACATCCAACTCTGATAGAGTAGCTGCCAGCATCTGGGGAGGTACTGGCTCACCCAGGAAAACAGGGAGCATCACCTGGGGGTTGGGTAGGCAAAGAGTGGTTAGGGGCCAGACTAGCCTTACAGGCAGGAAAACAACCTGCCCCCTCCCCTACCAAAAACAAAAATAAAAATAACCCTTGGAGTTGCCTCCTGGTCCCCTGCACTTTTCTTTTCTTTTCTTTCTTTCTTCTTCTTCTTTTTTTTTTTTTTTTTTTTTGAGACAGAGTCTCACTATGTTGCCTCTGTAGAGTGCTATGTCATCACAGCTCACAGCAACCTCAAAATCTTGGGCTCAAGCGATTCTCTTGTCTCAGCCTCCCAAGTAGCTGGGACTACAGGCGCCCACCACAATGCCTGGCTAATTTTTAAAGATAGAGTCTCCCTCTGGCTCAGGCTGGTCTCGAATCTGTGAGCTCAGGCAATCCACCTGCCTCAGCCTCCCAAGTGCTAGGATTAAAGGCGTGAACCACTGCACCTGGCCCCATGCAATTTTCTTCCATAGCCTGGTTAGGGACTCCTTTCCCAGATATATTTCTGTTTCTATTATTACTGACTGGCTGAGCCTGAAGGGCATCAGAAAAAAAGATTTTAACTCAACAATGCATTTAATACTTTGGGGGGAGGGAGCTAGTATAAAAATTATCTTTTACTGCCTCTTTCCCATCTGAATATCAAGTCAGTAACTTTTACAGTATAAGCAATTAGGAGGATGGGCTTTCAAGATTTCTGTTATGTCAGAGATCTTATAAACTGTGTGATGTTGAGCCAGATATTCAAACTCTCTGACAATCTCTTCAACTATAACATAGGAACAACACAGTACTTGACTAATTTCATAAATGGCCAAGTGAGGACCAGAGAGGAGCAGTCAGTTGCCCAAGATGGCACAGCCAAGAAAAGACTGAGCTAAGCATGGAGCAGATGTGTTCCAACACAGTGATCTTCCAGGGACTAAGGAAGAGAGTTAGGACGGTGGTGTCCAGAATCCCAGGAGGAGGGTTCTGGAGAGGGAAGATGTTAGCCGCTCCATCAGGCTCAGCAGACCCATCAGGGACACACATGTATGCTGAATGAAGGAGCAGTTATTTTTTAGCGGGGTGTTTTATTTGGGAAAACTACTTTGGGGAACTTAAGTTCAGGAAACAGCAAACAGGGCTAGGATTGTACATGAGCCCTGGCTTTGGGCATCAGTCTCAGATCAGACATAGCCCACTGGTGACCTGGAAGCCCATGTACATTTCTTTAGCTACAGGGTTTTAAAAAAATATGGATCATTTGTTGACATCTGAAGATTAAGACATTTTATAGGAAAATCCAGACTTCTAGCTTCTTTTCGACTTAAGAATTCCTACCTTGTGTCCCGGCTCAGAATCTAAGGCTTCCACTTGGGAAAACCTGCTCCTTCAGGAGAGTCAGAATGGGCTCTCTCAGTCCTCAGATCCCCGCTGACCTCCCTCACTTACTCTGCCTTGCCCTGATGAGTCTGCATTTCCCTTTTGTTCTGATTTGGTGCTTCCAAAGTTCTTAGGGTCTTAAAAAGTAATTCTGTTCCCCCTTGCATTTCAAATACAATAATATGTTAATAAATAAAATCTGGGCTCAGCGTCTGTGGCTCAACAGGCTAAGGGGCCAGCCACGTACACCTGAGCTGGCGGGTTTGAATCCAGCCCAGGCCCGCCAAACAACAATGACGGCTGCAACCAAAAAATGGCCAGGTGTTGTGGCGGGCACCTGTAGTCCCAGCTACTTGGGAGGTAGAGGCAGGAGACTTGCTTGAGCCCAGGAATTGGAGGTTGCTGTGAGCTGTGATGCCAGAGTACTCTATCCAGGGTGACAGCTTGAGGCTCTGTCTCAAAAAATAAATAAATAAAATCTGATTTAATCATATAATGAAATACTAGAGAGCAGTTAAAATGAATGAATCAGATCTACCC
>CAUYON010033345.1:0-19940 GCA_963573935.1 Arctocebus calabarensis | reverse complement strand
CAGCTCACAGCAACCTCCAATTCCTGGGCTCAAGCGAGTCTCTTGCCTCCGCCTCTCAAGTAGCTGGGACTATAGGCGCCCGCCACAACGCCTGGCCATTTTTTGGTTGCAGCCATCATTGTTGTTTGGCGGACCCAGGCTGGATTCAAACCCGCCAGCTCAGGTGTACATGGCTGATGCCTTAGCCCATTGAATCACAGGCGCCGAGCCTATAATTTTGATATTTAAAAAATATTGAGTGAAAATAGTATCTATCTCTATTGAGATTTTTGGTACTCCCTTAAATTTTGCATCTGAGGTGAACACACTTTGCCTTACCCTAGTCCAGGCCCTGACAAGACCACGGGGAGGATGCTAGTAGTGGTCTCACCTTATAGAGGAGGGCACTACATTTCAGAGAGGTTAAGTAACTAGTCCCAGGACACACAGCTGATGTGGGAGGAAGATGGACTGGGAACTCAGGTCTGATCTGAGAGAGCTGGCTTTTAATGACTCTTCTGAGCTACCTTACACCAACAGGAGACACACTTGACCACCAGAAAGCTGGTAGTCTTCTAATTTGCTAGTTCGATTTTCTGAGTCCACAGATGAGAGAAGGCAAGCCCTTGCCCATAGCCACATGGCGGGCCAGTCACCTGACCCTGGTGTTCTTTGCAGAGAGCAATGCCAAATGTGTTGACTGTGAGGTTTGGGTTGTAAAGTGGAGTTGGTAGCTCTCCTCAGACTGAACCTATGTAGGAAGCAGACCCCTCATCAGCTTTATCTCAGGCCCACACGCTACTTCTTTATGGCCTTTCCCCTGGCTATAGGGTCCCCTGCAAGGTCCCTAGCTCAACCCAGGGGACTGAGGCATCTATAGCAGAGGCACCAGGAAGCAGGCTGTGGTTCCTGGCCAGGGCACTAGAGGGCGCGCGGAGCTCATACTTGCAGAAGCTTGGCTCAGACTGACAGGTGGCAGCACATCCGCTCAGCGTAGGAAACTACCCAAAGGGGCCTGAAGCCTGGGATCCTGGGGCCCTGGCCTCTTGTCCACCCAAGGCTCTTGGAAGACAGACTTCTATCTTGTGCTTGCATTCCTCAAAGGTCCTTCCAAAACATTTCTGGTTGGAGCTTCCAATCTTTGGTTCTAATCCTACCTTTCAGGGACACACAAAACCCACCCTCTTTTGTCCAATATTCATTTATTCATTTAGTGCATTGTTGAGTGCCTACTCTGGGCCAGGCTTGAGCCTTGTTCTGGGGATGTGGTGAGGAACCATTATATTTCCTCCCCTCTAAGAAATCTGAATTCAGTGACTATATTTGAATCTTGGCGTTTGGGAGGCAGGCCAGGCGTGCCCTTAGGGAAGGAGGGAGGCTGGGATGCCAGGGGCCTTGACACTGTCTATCTGTTCCAAGCTCTCAAGAAGTCTCTGTTCTCTTTCTTTCAGCCTATGACTGTGACTTCTTTAACAAAGGTAAGCCTGTCCTCCACAGTGGAGCTCTAAGGATGGAGGCACTGCCTGCACTTCCCTGTCTGCATCAGCCACCTTGAGGTGCTGCTGGCTCAGGAAGAGCTGTGACCGGGAGCTGGGAGGGCCTCTCTCAGGCAGAGAGAGCCTTGACAGGGCAGAGCCCAGGGGTGCCCTGGAACTCTGTTCCAAGCAGTTCCTGTGGCCCCTATCTGGTGCCAGGCCAGGTCCTGGGGATTGTTCTCACCCAGGGAAGCCTCTCAGGAAGTGAAACCTCATTTGCACCAATGTGCCAGCTCCTTGGTCCCATAACTTAGCTCAACAAACCCATAAGAATGTTGTCTTGAGTTCCCTTAAGATTAGAATTAGCAAAAGCAAATGTGGACTGCTCTTTCTGAGGATGGCTGGGACGCAACATGTGGCCTTTCAAATTCAGCTTCAAATTCAGTCGAGATCATGGGTACCAGGATATGCTCCAACACCTAGATGAATGAGGGCGAAAACATAGGTCATTACTAAAGACTGAAGGGAGGTTAATGTCCAGTGTTAGAGCTACTTAGTCACTGGGGTAGGGTTAGCATCAGGAGTAGTTTCCAGCATTGAACTTCATCCAGTTGGGCCAGAGTCAGACTTTGGCAGTTAGATGCTTGTGGGGGTCCTTGATACTGTTCCCTGTTGACTTCTAAGCCCCCACCCCTCCTCCAGGCACTGTCTTACCAGGAACACACCCATGCAGGTGCACATCCAAGCTTTGTCCTCAGGTGCCTGCACTATTAGATTTTGGCTTGAGAAACATCACCCTAGCAAGAGCACAGTGGGTAAAATGGACATGGAGAGACTGAAGACAAGGGTACCATCTGGGGGGCTTTGGGATGTAGGCTGGGCCAGGAATAGTGTGGTCATTCATAAGGACTGAAATCCTGCCAAGCTATTAGCCCGTGGGGGTTCCTGATAGCCAAAAACATCAGCTCCTACAGGAATGAAACTCCAGTGGGAAGACGGCAGTGCCTGGGACAGGCAGGGTCTTTCTGACATCAGGCAAGACATTTCAGCAAGACAGCTTTGAGCATAGTCTCCCTTCTGTGACATTTTGGGTGGCAGTAACTGGCAAAGGACAAGCTGTTTCTAGCATCCTCCACCTACCCACCCACCCACTCATCCATTCCTTGCTCTGTTCTACCAGCATTTTCTGTGGTCCTGGCCCTTGCCGGGTGCTGGGAAATCAGTGGTACGTGAGATCTGTCACACTGCTGCACCGCAGCCAGCTCACGGTGCCTCTCTAGCACCACTTGTGTGTTCCTAACTCCGCATTCAGTTGGTAGCTTCAGATCGACCACTGGTGGGAGTGTTTACAGCGTGAAAATCAGCAAACACTACAAATTGGTTTTTGTTTATTTTTTAAGAGTACAGCACTTGCCTGTCTCCCGTCTAGATGTGGACCTCTGATCCAGGTTCTCATCATAAGAGCTGAGGTTGCTGTGTGCCCTGCTCTAAGGGCTGGCGAGGTGCAGAGGAGGAGGGATGAATGTGTGTGGCAGGAAAGGGTGCAGAGAGAGCTTCCCAAGGAGGTGACATTTGAGCTGGGCCCAGAGGCTGAGTAGGCGTTTGCCAGGCACAAAGCTAGGAGGACTACTCAGAGTGGGTGGAAGAGCGTGATGAAGACACAAGGTAGGAAATAGCCCAGCTCTTTCAAGGAAAAGCAAGAGAAGTTCAGTGTGGCCGGAGCAAGGGTGTTGTTGGGGTGATAGGGAGGGGCAGTGGGTGAAGGAAAGGAAGGAATTCAAGCTGGGCTCTTTGGATTCTGCCCTGAGGCCACTAGGGAGCCAGTGGAGCATCGCAGCAGGGAATGTGGCTGGAAAGGTGACTCAGGCAGCCCAGGGGAGGAGGCACTGGGTGGGGGGCACACGAGGGGCCAGAAGGTCCCTTATAAGGCTCTTGCAATTGCCCAGGAAGCCCGTGCCCATTCCGGCCTACGCTGACAACTACAGGAACCCAAAAGACAGAGAGGCGGCACATGTTTGAAATAAACACTGAGTGCAGCCTTCCTGGCCTTCGTCCCAAGGCCTTGAGGGGGTGGAAACAGGCCTGATGTTTTGTCCCAAAGGTGACCTGGAATAAGGCATTGGATGAAATAGGCTATGGAGGCACATTTGGGGGCCCAGATGCCCAACCTGGAGATGGCCTCCTTCCCCTGCTCCCTGTGAAACAATCCAGGCTCTGTGCAGAGGATCACCGGCCTTGAGGGGTTTGAAGCCTGGGGTTCCTGTCCCTTCCTTCTCGTGGAAATCAAAGTTCCTGGGGCCTGGGATGAAGGAAGACACCAAGAGTCCTATCTTAGACTCTCCCACCCCAACCCAACAGGGGTGGGATGGGGGGTGCGAGGAGGGTAGAGGCCCGTAGGGGCAGGGCTAATGTCTGGGCCTCTCTCTCCAGCACTGGGTAAAGGCCCCTACCAGCTGTCCAGCTTGGCAGCTGGTGGTGCCCTGGTGGCCGTGAAGGCGGTGAGCAATGACATCGTCCTAGTAAGGGCAGAGGATGTGGCGCCAGGGGACATAGTGAGCTTCCTGCTGACAGCTGCTCTGTACAAGGCCAAGGCCCATGGTAAGTCCCACCCTGGCCCCACTCCAGCCCTCTGGGAGGCAGAACTGCAGTAGGGGAGGGCACTGAGGCCCTAAGCATCTGATGTGGTTGGAGAAGTGGGGGTTCTGACAATGCCCCTTTCCCAGCTGAGGCGGAGCTTCTGGGCCAGTGTCTTATCACATTCCATCTTCTCCCCAAAATACCAGGGCAGTCAAGGCCCAGGTACCAAGTGCCTTGCATTATACAACAGCTGGGTTCCACAAAGGGCAAAAAGGCAACTCCCCCCCCCCTCTCTTCCCCTCTTCCTCTCTCTCTCCCAAGGGCCCAGTGAAGACCCAGGCCCACCTCCCCTTCGTGTGCTTCTGCCCCTGTGCTATGCCCAGGGTACTGGAAAGCAAAAGAAAAGCTACCTCCCAGGAGGGATCTGGGTGGTTCCACGGTACCCCTTGAGGTGGCCCTTGAGGGATGGGAAAGTGGTGATGGGAAGAAACAGAAAGTAGAAAATGTCACAGAGCGGCGGACTCGGCAGTCACTGAGGTCCCAGATCCCCACACCAGGATGTCTGGGTGCACCGTAGGGTATACTAGGTGGTCACAGCCACAGACTGCTCAGCTCCCTGCAGTACCAATTTTACTGGAAGATTTGGAGGGGCAGGTTACTTATTTATTAACAATAAGAACCCACCATTCTGTGGCACTTATGTGTTGCTGTTCTAAGTGCTTCCTGTGTATTTACCCATTTAATCCTCACAGCAATCTTAGGAGGCAGGTTTCACTGTTTTCCCAGTTTATAGATGAGAGAACTGAGGCCCAGAGAGGTTAGGTGACTTACCCAGGGGCACCCTGCTCATTAGCTATGGGAGCCAGTCTATTGGAGCCAGCGTCTTTCATCCAAACTCCCATGTTCTGCTGCCTCGCAAACAGAGAAATTTAAAAAGAAATTCAAATCAGAAAATAGAAAGTAAGTGATTCAAAATCACTTGACTGTTGAGGTAAAATACAGGACTTTGCATTTTAAAGTCTGGGGTTCAGCCCTCCCCTGTTAGGAGGACAGCAGGGAAAATGGGAGAGAAACCTGATCTGGGCCAACCCCATCTTCACGAAGGAGGAAGCCAAAGTCCAGAGATGGAAAGTGCCTTGCCTGAGGTCACACAGCCCATGGGAATTTGCATGCATCCCCAGGCCCTCTGGATGGCAGTGAAGATCCTGTCCTGTGGGCTCCAATCCTGTCCTCCCTGCCCACCATCAGTGAGACTCGAGGCCTCACTTCCACAGCAATAGCAACACCTTCTGACCTACCATACGATCTACTTTTCCATTGTATTTATTCTCCCCCACTTTAATATGTGAGATAAGGATTCTTGTCATTTTGGCTCCCATTGTGTCCCCAGTGCCCAGAACAGTGCCTGCCACGCAGTAGGCGCTCTGTAAATAGTACTGCTGAATGAGTGAATTTGCCGCTCCACAGGGTTCTCTTAGGAATTTAGTAGGCAGGTCGAAGGCCTGCCTTGGCCAGTGCCTGGCACCTAGTAAGTCATGTGTCAATAGCAGTTGTTATTGATAAGAATAACTGATTTTTTCTTTAGTTAACCACTCATCTTCTCACAGCTGCCAGGGAGGTTTAACAGGAACACTATAGGTTCCTCCTGGGGACAGGGACACAGGGGGCATGTGGGAGGGGCTGAAGACGTGTCCTCTTGGCACCAGCCCCTTCACATACACCCTACTGATTATCCCTCCCACAGCCCAGGGCCTTGACGCACTCCACCCTCCCGGCCATGTAGTGAGTTGGGACTCCTGCCCAGGTTCATTCTGTGTACCTGCCGTGGGTTGGGGACTTGACAACACCTGTAGGGCCCCATAAGGGAGGATTGTCAACCTCCCACAAGCCCCCACACCCTAGAAATGGGTGCTGCTGGAGGCCGGAAAGAAATGACAGCAGAGACGGGCTCTGGGTCTCCAGCCCAGCACTGTCCTCTCTCTGGGACTCTCTCCCCATCTGTGGGTTGGACTAAAGGCTGCCAGCTCAGACCCTTGGGATTCTGTGAGGGGCAGGTCCAAGCTGGGGACTGTGGCACCTGGCAAAGCACCAGAGCCCAGCTTGTCTCACAGGTCCAGTAGAATGCAACCCATCAGGGTGCCGTCTCTGCCCTGCTAGCTGCTGCATCTGGGTATCTAGACGAGCACCTGCACCCAGGGCACTCAGACGTGTTTGCAGAAGGAAGGAGGAGGGAAGGTGGGAGGGTAAGGGAAGGAGATCGTGCCGTCACCTTTGAGGCCCAGCAGTTTGGGGGGCTCTGACCCTCCACTCTTCCCAGGCTGGGATGGCGTGAGGAGAGCACCCAGGAGGCAGCCGAAGGCGGGTGAGGGGAGCCGGGCAGGCAGAGGAGCAGGGCCCAGCTAGTCCACGTGTGCTGCCGCCCCGAGTCATTGAGAGAGCAGAGGTGTGCTGGGATGTTGCCCCCACACCACCTGGACCCCTGCCTGCACTGACTGTACCCATGTGGCTCTCTGCAGACCCGGATGTCGTGTCCCTGGAGGCAGCAGGCAGATCCAACTTCTTCCTCCATGTCACAACCAATGGGTCTCTGGAACTGGCTAAGTGGCAGGGCCACGAGGCTTTCCACCACCATGCCTCCTTCTCACTGCACCGGGGGACGTGGCGGGAGGGCCTGGTGGCTCTGGAATCCTTGGCAAAGCCTGGCTCCTTCCTCTGCTCATCGGGACCTGTGCTCACCCTGCAGCTGTATGAACACACAGAGGCGTTCCGCCGGGGCACGCTCTTCCGCCTCCTGGGTAGGTGTCCCCCTGCCTCTTCAACCTTGTGGATAGGGGTCCTCCCCACCTCCGCCATCATCCTTGGCTCCTAGGCACTCTCACTCACTGCTCTTCCCACCCTCTCCCTCTCACCTTTTCAGTGGCCGCATAAGACAGAATCCTCTCTCTCCTGGCACAGGGGAGCCACACAGGTGCTACCCTGAGATGGGAGGTAGCCTAGCCAATTTCTTGGGTCCTAACTACTGCCACAGGCCAGTTAGTCAAAAAATACAGCGGTGTTCGTGGAAGCGAGGGGAGAGGTGAGCCTGCATGTAGCTTGCTGGCTCAGTTTTCTTGCTGATAGGGTCACAATGCCTGCCCTTGGGACAGCAGGCTGAAGAGCCTCAGTCTCTGTCTCTTTCTTAATGGGAGGCCCGGACCCCTGGACGTTGGCGAGGCAGCTTCCTGACTCTCTGCTGAGTCAAGAGTTTCCAGGGCCTGCCCTGCCAGATGGGTCTGCCCCTGAAATGTCCTGTGCCTAAACACTGGAGGAAGTGATCATAGTAGATCACGGCAACCTCAAACTCCTGGGTTCAGTTGATCTTCTGCCTCAGCCTCCAGAGCAGCTGGGACTGAAGGCGTCTGCCACAAAACCTGGCTATTTTTTTTTTTTTTTTTTTTAGTAGAGACAGGTTCTCTTGCTCAGGGTGGTCTCGAATTCCTGAGTTCGAGTGATTCTCGCGCCTCGGCCTCCCGGAGTGTTAGGATCCAGGTGTGGGCCACCACGCCCAGCCTGGATCGTAGTTCCTTACCTGCACTAGGCTGGCCTCTCCGCTTTGCAGATACACATGCACGTGCCCGTGAGGACATCTTGTGCTGTCTGAGTGGGTCCATTGACATGTGCACGTATGTAAATGTATCTCCAGCCAGCCTCTTCATTTTATCACCCACCCCCAAACCAGGGCAGGGTGAGCTCGTTCTTATGTTCAGTGGTCATTTAATGAGTCCACTCTCGAACCCCACCAAGGACGGATTTATCACTGGTTACAATGGCAAGACTTGCTCATGATGGGAATGCCTGTGTCCCTCTCTGGAAGACCCAGGCTTTGGAGAGGACAGCCTTGGGTTCAAAGCTTGACTGTGGTCCTTGGCACTTGGAGGAGAACCCCCATCTCCCTAACTCTGTTTCTTCATCTGTAAAATGGGGCTATTTGCCTCAGAAGGTGTTATGAGAATTGACTGTGTTTCATGGATTTCTCTCTCGGCCTGGCATATAGCAAGTGCTCCCAAAATGTAAATTCTTGGTGCTGGTCTCCAGGCTCATGGAAAAGCAGGTTTCTTCACAGTCAGCAGCAGCGTGGGGTGAGAGTATCAGGAGGGGCTGCCTGGGTGGGGCCGCTCCCTTGGCCTACTGCAGAGGCAGTGGTTCCAGAAACCAGGCGCTTGTGCCAAGGTAGTTTGAGGTCTTACCTTTCACCTCCCTCTTCAGGCCACAGAACTTTCCCTCATTTATCAAAGGTGCTGGCCACAGGGCCTCTTTTGAGAATGTTTCCCCTGGCAAAGTTTTCATTTTCCCAGCAACACCTGTGCCTCAGTTGCCTTATCTATAAAATGGGTATAATAATTGTGCCTACTTTATAGGTCTGGGGCCAGATGTCCAGGAGGGCCTTGAGCTACAGGGAAAGGGATCCCCCTAATGCCTGCGCACCAGCCCCCAGGGGAGACCTTTTGCCTCCATGGAGGTCTGCGATGGTCTCACCAGAGTAGGGCAAGCCAGGTCACCAAGGTGCCAGAAGGTCAGAGTGATGGGGCAGCTTTCCAGAGAGATCAGGGGTCCATGCCTCCTTTTTGGTCACCCCTCTAGAACCCAACTCCAGTGACAGTGCCAAAGATCCCCAGTCCTCAGCCCTCCAGTTCCTGGAGCCCCATCCTTGGGCTCCCCAGGCATCGACTGCAGCCATCATGAATGTAGCCACCCTAGGCATGGTCATTTTCCCTTCACTTTTCTTGCATGAGTCCATTATCTCTTCCAGGGGTCAAGCAGGGTGTGGGCTGAGCTGGGATCACCTCTGTGCCCTGGCACCTGACCCGGAGCTGCTGCCTCCTCTCCCTAAGTCCAGGGGCTCCGGGGCGGGTCTCTTTTCTAGATGCCAATCCTTCCGGGGCCACCTACCCCATGTGCGAGTGGCACTATGATGCTTGTGCCAGTCCCTGCTTCCAAACCTGCCGGGACCCATGGGCAGCCAGCTGCCGGGACGTGCCCAGGTGAGGTGCCAGGCACTGTGGGCGTGCAGTCATGGTGTGTGCACGGGGGTGTTTGAGCATGCACATTTGTATGTAGTCTCTGGGCATGTGCACGAGCATGTACTGAACGTGTGCACTCACATTGTGTTGTGTGTGTGGTGATGTGTGTTCCAGGGTGGATGTGTCTATGTATGTAAGTATAGCAGACATGTCTATATACACACGCATACAGGTGTATGTGAATGTTTGGGCATCACGAGCAGATAGCAGAGCCTTGTGTGTGTGTATACAAATGCAGCCATCCATGAGTTGTGCATAACTGCATGTATGTGGGTGTTGCGTTCAGCCGTGTGCATGGATGCAGTGAATTCACTGTTTCTGGGCATCCGTGTGGAGGTCTGTGCACGTGTAAATACTTTGGAGTCCCATGAGTTTGCAGAGGACATGTGGGACTGTGGGAGAAAGTGCCCAGGCCGAGGCACATGTGCACAGAGCCTGTGCATATCTGCATCTTGTTCCTGTCTGTGTCCCCTTCTGGGAGGGGTAGGAGTGTGTAGGAGTGAGCAGCGTGTGTATTTGGGTGTGCTCCCATACACATGCGTGACAGTGTCTCTATGGAGGTTCCCGCGAGTGTGCACATCATAAGCACACATGTGCACACACACACCTTTGTCGTAAGAAAGGATGAGGCCTGTGCTCAGTTCAGGTAAAAAGAGATGACCACTGACCAGCCCCCTGCTCTGTCCTCAGGGTGGAAGGCTGTGTCCCTGTGTGCCCCACCCCCAAGATCCTGGATGAAGTCACACAGAGATGTGTGCACCTAGAAGACTGTAAGTGGCCTGGATTTCTCTTCCCTCCCTCAGATTCCCTCTGAGTCCCCAGGGTCCCATTGAGCAATCATGGCCCACAGCCCCTAGGTCCACAAAGAGCGCGGTCAGCACAGGGGCCTCTGGAAGGAGGCACAGGCAATGGCAGGCACAGAGCCCACCTGACCTATTCGCTTCTCTCGCAGAGCAGAGAGGGATAGGCCTGTGGTCACATGGTGGGAAGGCAGTGTAGCCAGAGTTAGGCTTGACATCTCGCAGCTCTGGGTTCAGGGTTCAATGTCTGGGCCAGAGTCTGGGCCTATTGATTTCTCTGAAGTCCTCCAACATCACGGGACAGAGGCCTCTTGGGTGCCAGTCTTTGAGCCCCATGTCATGGCCATACCCAGCGATGGCCTCATGGGGCACCAGTCACTCTGCTTCTGAATCTTTTCTCTTATTTGCCCAGGTGTGGAGCCAACGGTGTGGGTTCCCACACAGGCCCTTGGCAATGAGACCCTGCCTCCTAGCCAAGTGCTGCCCACCCCCAGTGACAAGGAGCCACAGCTTCCTCCAGAAACCCCCAAGACCCCTACCACCAGGCCAGCTCTTGCCCCTGCTGTCCCACTCACCACAGCCCTGAACCCCCCGATGGCAGCCACAGAGAGGCCAGTGCTGTCTCTAGGCCCCTCCCAGTCCACCCAGCAGCAGCCACTGGGGCTCACTGCATCCAAGCTCCCTGCGGAGCCCACAGAGGCCCCAGCCAGTGAGGTGGTGCCTGCCAGCCTCTGGACCACTCCACACACCCTGGAGTCCTCATCCCTCCCCCTTGTACTGCAGACACCAGGCATGGTGCCGGGGGCCATGGAGACAACCAGGGTGACTGTGACCTTTGAAGGGAGCCCCAACGTCACAGTCTCCTCCCAGTCGCCCCCTGCTCCTCGCTCCCCCCTCATGACCAAGGCTGTGACAGTCCCAGGTCATGGGTCCCCACCTGTTAGGACAACTCCCCAACGGCCTTCCTTGCTAGCAAGCCCCTCCTCCAGGTCTATGGCTTCCCCTGGAGTGACTTCCAGGTCCGCCACCTCCTCAGGATCCCATAAGGCTCTGAAGACACCTGCAGTAACTGAGGTCATGAACAAGACCGGGGTTCCCCAGCCTACCCAGGCCCAGAGTCCTCCAAGTCCCAGTAGCACCCTGGCCATTGCTGGAACAACAGCACAGCACGTTCCTGTCAGGCCCCTTGCAACTGAGAGTGTGGACACGGTGCTGTCCACAGAAAAGGCAGAAGCCGTGCATGGCCAACCCACAGGCCTGCCAGCATCCCCGCATCTACGCCCACTCCCCACGGCCCCGCCCCACACTGCTCAGCACACCACCACAGCCACCAGACCCCCTGGCCTGCCCCCAGGGACCCCAGCTGCCACCAGCCCGTCCACAGGAGCTCATGCACTGGGAGCCACCCCTTCTACATCTCTCAAGTCAACTCAGCCATCCCAGCTCCTATCTGGCCTGCCTCCTGACACCAGCCTGCCCCTGGCCAAGGTGGGCACATCTGCCCCAGTGGCCACACCTGGCCTCAAGGGTTCTGACATTACCTCTCCACTCCAGTCTGGGGCCACGTCTTTGGCCATGGCCACAACTCCAGCTGCTCGGACACTCAGCCCAGCACTACCTCTCACCCTGGCTGCGGTGGCCCAGACACACCCACCCGGCCACACGGCCTCCCAGGCAGAAGTCACAGCTCCAGGCCTGCTTCTGGGAGCCACATTGCCAACCTCTAGAGTTGTGACTGTGGCTGAGGGCGTGACATCCACAGTGTCTGTTGCCCTGAGACGGAGCACCACAGAGAAGACAGCCATCCTGTCCAAGCAAGTGTCTCTGCCCGGCTCCACTGACGGCTCTGCCCAGGGTGGGCCCCCAGAGCTCACGCCTGCTGTGGCACACACTCTCGTCCCCTTGGTGACTGAGGCTGAGGGGCCCAGGGCTGGCACAGTGCCACCAATGCCCACGTCCTATTCCTTGAGCCATGCCTCAGCCAGGACCGCCTCTGAAGAGAGCTCACTGGTTCTGCTGCCTCAGCTGGCCGAGACCCATGGGACCTCGCTGGGGCCTCAGCCCCCAGCAGAGCTGGTGGGTGAGGCCACCACGGAGCAGTCCGGCCGCTCAGCCCCTGCCCAGAGCACCACAGAGGGTTCAGCTGAGGCCTTGGTGACTGCCACTGAAGCCAATACATCTGCCGCCTGTGTTGTAAGTGACTTGTCAGGGTCTGGCCACCTGTATGTGGACGTTGCCTCCTCCAGTCCCCCTGGGTTTGGACACTCCACACTGTCACATTTCCGGGCCTGCTGTAGCTTCTGTTTGTTAGCATGCTTCAGGACTGCAAGATGGAGGTTTATTTGCCGTCCTCACCCCTGGCCCAAGCTCCTGGTCCCTGGAAAATTCTGCAGTCTCCTCTAGGCCCTTGGTGCGGTAGCAGATTCCACCTTGCCCATCTGGGCTCTGGGGGGCTGATTGGATGGCTTGTTGTAATGCCCAGGTGACAATGTGGGTGTGCCAGTGGGTGCATTTTGTGTACCAGAGTGAGACTGTTGTGCACGGGTGTGTGCTCAAACGTGAGACTCAGCAGGAGCACACTTGTGTCTGTGTGTGTGATGCATGGTGTGGCGAGACATCTTTGTGCCTCTGTGAGAAGCAGAGACAGAGTGTGTGTGGAGCTCTGTGTATGGGCCAGGAAGATCTGCCTAAGTCTCAGGGAATCAGTCCCTACACCCCCAAGCTCACACTGAGTGCAGCCCCAGCTCCCAGACAGCTTGCAAAAGTGCTGAGGGGGCAACGGTCCCTGGAAATTTTACCTCAAGGTCCCCACCCTACTAGAACCTGCAGGTGGAAAAGATCTTGTACCCTAGAGCTTGGGGGTAGGTGGGCCATAGCCCCAGGCAGGCTCTCACACTGTTCTCCACCCTGTGCACAGCCCATCCCTGAGCAAGACTGCGTGCGTCACATCTGCCTCGAGGGACAACTGATCCGAGTGAACCAGTCCCAGCACTGTCCCCAGGGCGCTGCTCCCCCTCGCTGTGGAGTGCTGGGTCTTGCAGTGCGGGTGGGCGGGGACCGCTGCTGCCCTCTCTGGGAATGTGCCTGTGAGTCACCCAGGCAGCCGGAGCCTCCTACCCACCCCCCACCCCCCAGCACGACCCCTCCCCTATCTGTGTGCTCTGGCCTCCTTCCTATGGGTCCTCTCATCTCCTGGCACATCTCCCAACCTGGAGACCTCTGATCTCCATGTGGTGCCCTGTCTGAGTGACCGCCCAGGTCCTAACGCCACTGAGTTATGAAGGAAAGGGCCCAGGCGCCCGGGACACACCTATCTTCCGCTTACTCTTCTTGTGTTCTGCCCTTCCCAGGCCGATGCTCAATCTTCCCTGACCTGAGCTTCGTGACCTTCGATGGGAGCCATGCAGCTCTGTTCAAGGAGGCCATCTACATCCTCAGCCAGAGCCCAGACGAAATGGTCACCGTCCACGTCCTCGACTGCAAAAGTGCCAACCTGGTGCTGGCCCCTTGCTTCCCTCCCTGCCTGGACCCACAAATCAGACTAGTTCAGAGGGGCGGCAGAGCAATGAGCTAGGTTTGGAGGGTGCCAAAGGCAAGGGCAGATGTGGAAGCTCCCGAGGCAGGTCCCTCTGTCTCCCAGGAGTCTTCTGGAATGAACAGGGCCTCCCAGAGGACAGCTTCCCTGGTGACCACGGGGAAAGTTGTATGGCGTGAGCCACCTCCTGGCCCCTCCTGGGGCTGATGCAGCACCAGGTGTGCTGGCTCCCTAGGCCGCTGAGGAATGAATGGTGCTGGAGTGCAGAGGAGCTGGGAAATCACTCCAAGCATGAGGCATCTCCTACTGGGATGCCCCCATGAGCCAGGTGGGAGGAGTTAGTCAACTTTTTTCTTTTTTTGTAGCTGGGCTTGTATGAAGTCAGGTGGAGTCAGGAATGTTCTGTGGGCCGCTGCACACCATCTGCACCGCCCTGGCACAGTGAGGGGGGTGGGAGCAGAGTGTTGCAGCTCTCCCACACCTGGAGGGGGATGGCAGACAGGGCTCTGATTGACAAGGGCTGGCTGTCTCTGCAGGGGCACCTGAACTGGCCCCCATTCTGTCTGGTGATGCTGAATGTGACTCACCTGGTGCATCAGGTCACCATTGATCGCTTCAACAGAAAGGTGAGTGCATTAAAGAGCCAGGCTCCAGGGCAGGGCGGCAGTTAGCTGAGGATATCGGTTGAGGAGGGGCCTTGCGGTTTAGTCATGATGGGGGCCAGGGATGGGGAGGGAGCCCCCTTAGAAATAATGCAAAATGAGGTATATTTGGAGATGATTACAGTTAGAATGCTTGTGGCCACTCTAAGAGGAGGAAGTAGTCCAGGAGGCATACTGTGACAGGAAGTCAGCATGGCAAGAGATAGCAAGCAGCCTTAAAGAATTGTGGCCAAAATATCTCACCTTTACAATTTTCGCAAAAATATATGGCCATGTAAACACATTGTTACCAAAGCCCCTTCCAAAAAGGGGACTACATAAGGGAGTCCTTATGAAGTCCTTAAATTCAGGGGGGCCTGAATTTAAGCTTTGCTAGCTTCACAGTACACCCAGCTCTGTCAAGAGGTCTGGGGTGTCCAACAATAGCCCACCGCTGGGTGGAGCACCCCCCCCAGTGAGTCTACCTTTGCTCTTCCCAACAAAGAGGGTCTCATTTGTCTTCTCCTCAGGTCCCAAATTCTCACCCTCACCGGCACACCATTTTCTGAGACTAGACTGGCAGCCTTCCTGTTGGAATCTGCCCTTGAACACAGGTCACAGGGTCCAGCACACTGCGGAGGTCTCAGGAATGCATGCTTAGCAAAGTGGATTTTCCATGAGATGGAAACTTAAGCAAAAACCTTCCTGAGTATCATTCCTTAGGGATATTTTTGCCATTAAAAAAATTAAGAAATAATTTATATACAGGAAAATTCTCCCTGTTATAGTGTACAATTCTACAAGTTTTAACAAACACTGCGGTCGTCTAACCACTATTACAATCACGATGTAGAACAGTGGCATCATCCTCGAGCATTACCTCCTGACAACCACGGTTTTCTTCTGTCCCTGTACTTTTACCTTTTCCAGAATGTCATATGTAAGAACTTGAACCAGAGCATATGTTGAGATTCACCCATGTTGTTGCATAGATCTGTAGTTCTTTTCTTTTCCTTTTTTTTTTTTTTTGCAGTTTTTGGCCAGGGCTGGGTTTGAACCCGCCACTTCCTGCGTATGGGGCCGGCGCCCTACTCCATTGAGCCACAGGCGGCGCCCTAGCTCATTTCTTTTTATTGTTGAATAAAGTTCCATTGTATGTATATACCACATCCATCGGCCAATTGAAAGATATTTGGGATGTTTCCATTTTGAGTGATAACAAATAAACCTGCTATAAACATTAACATACAGGTTTTGTATGGATAAAGTCCCCAGCAGTGCATTTCTGGGTTGTATGTTAGGGTATGTTTAACTTTACAAATTTCCCAAACTGGTTTCCAAAGTGGGCATTTAGGCTTCTCACCAGCAACGTATGAAAGTTCTAATAGTATACTTGCCAGAACTTGGTAGTATTCATTTGTTTAGTCATTCTAATAGGTGTGTAACAGGACCTCATTGTGGGTTTAATATGCCTTTCCCTAATTATATGATGTCAAGCATCATGGCTTATTTATTCATGGGCTTATTTTCCATGCTATATGTTCTTTGGTGAAGTGTCTGTTCGAATATTTTGCACAGTTAAAGGCAGTGTGTTGGGTTTTGAGAATTCTTCGTATATTTTAAATACAAGTTCTTTATCGGGTGTAAATATTATTTTCCACCCTGCAGCGTATCTTTTCATTAACCTACCAGTGTCTTTCAAAAGGCAGAAGTTTTAAATTTGGATGGAGTCAAATTTATCCTTTTTTTCTTTTATGGATCATGATTTTGGTGTTGTACCTAACGACATCAAGGTCACAAGGATTTTCTCTTAGGTTTTCTTTTAGAAGTTTTATAGGTTTAGGTATCATAATATTTTTAGGTGTATATTGTATTTTAAGTTATTTTTTGTAAATAGTGCAAGGTATGGGTCAAAATTTATGTTTTTCATATGTGAATACCCATTGTGCCAGCACCATTTGTTGAAGACACTATTCTTTCTCCATTGAATTGTCTTTCAACTCTTTTTTTTGTTTTTAAATTCTTGTTTATTTATTTATCTATTTATTTTTTTGAGATAGAGCCTCAAGCTACCACCCTGGGTAGAGTGTATGGTTTCACAGCTCACAGCAACCTCCAACTCCTGGGTTCAAGCGATTCTCCTGCCTCTGCCTCCCAAGTAGCTGGGACTAGAGGTGCCTGCCACAACGCCCAGCTATTTTTTGTTGCAGCCATCACTGTTGTTTGGCGGGCCCAGGCTAGATTCGAACTTGCCAGCTCAGGTGTATATGACTGGTGCCTTAGCGGCTTGAGCCACAGGCACTGGGCCTATCTTTTCTCTTAAGAAAAAATCAATTGATCATTAATGCATGGGATTATTTATGGACTTCTTTTAATTTTTTTCTCTCACCAGTGTTACACTGTCTTTGTTACTGTTACTTAAAATCAGGTAGTGGCTCGGTGCCCTTAGCACAGTAGTTATGGCACTAGCCACATACATTGAGGTGGGCAGGTTCGAATCCAGCCCAGACCAGCTAAACAACAATGACAACGGCAACAAAAAATAGCCAGGTGTTGTGGCGGGCACCTATAGTCCCAGCTACCAGGAGGCTGAGGCAAGAGAATCACTTAAGCCCAAGAGTTTGAGGTTACTGTGAGCTGTGATGCCACAGCACTCTACTGAGGGCTACATAGTGAGACTCTGTCTCAAAAAATAAAAAATAAAACCAGGTAGTGTCTTCCAATTGCTTTCTTTTTCAAAATTGTTTTGGCTATTCTAATTCTTTTATCTTTTCGTATAAAGTTAGGACCAGCTTAATTTCTATAAATCATCTTTCTGGGACTTTGAATGGAATTGCATTAAATATGTCAATTATTTGGGGGAATAATAGAAATCTTAACATTAGTAAATCTTCCAATCCATGAACATGGTTCATCTGTATTTATGTCTTCTTTGATTTTGTGATGATTTTGTGGTTTTTAGCATAAGGATGTTATAAATGTTTTGTTAAACTATCCCTAAGTATTTCATTTTTTTTTTGGTGCTATAAATGATTCTGGGGTTTTTTTGTTTCACTTTTCAATTTCTCATTACTAATATATGCAAAATTTATTTTTGTATATTGACTTTGCAATATTGCTAAATCTGCTTATTAGTTCTTATATTCTTTGGATTTTTCTTGATAGGCAATTGTGTCTTCTCTAAAGAAGCAGTTTTATTTCTTCCTTTCCAGTGTGTATACTTTTAATTTATTTTCCTTGCCTATTGCATTGACTAGGATCTCTAGTGTAATATTAAATAAGAAATGTTGAGAATGGGCATTCTTGTTTCATACCGGATCTTAAGGAGGAGGCATTCAGTCTTTCCCTATAAGGCATGTTGATAACTAAGGATTTTTATAGATGACCTTTGTCAAATTAAGAACAGTTTTTTGATTCACAGTTTGCTGAGGATTTTTATTGCCATGAATTTGTGTTGAATTTTATCAGATGCTTTTTCTGCATCTCTTGAGATAATCATATTATTTTTCCTCGTTAGTTTATTAATTTGATGAATTACATTAATTTCTGAATGTTAAACCAGTCTTGCATTCCTTGAATGAACTCCAGTTGCTCAGGGTGTGTTATTCCTTTTACATATTGTTGTATTTTCCTAATAAGTATTAATATACATTTCATTTTCTTATAATGTGTTAGATTAGTTTTGGTATCAGAGAAATACTTGCCTCATGTAATGGTTTGTATGCTTCCCTCTTTAACTTTCTGGAAAAGTATGTGTAGATTTGGTAATATTTATTCCCTAAATACTTGGTAAAATTTAACAGGGAAGCCATGTGGGCCTGGATTTTTCTTTGGGGAAGGTTTTGAAACACATTTAATTTCTTTAACAGACACAGAGCTGTTCTGGTTACCTATTTCTTCTTTGGTAAGCTTAGGTAATTTGCATCTTTCACAGAAGTTGTCCATTTCATTCAAGTTGTCAAATTTGTAGGCATTAAGTTGTTCATCACATGTTCTTGCTATCCTTTTCAATGTCTGCAGGATCCAAATCTATATACCTTGTCTAATGCCTGATGTTAGTAATTTGTGTCCTCTTTTTCATTACCAACCTGGCTAGAGGTTTATCAGATGTATTACTTTTCTCAAAGAATGGCTTTATTGGTTTTCTCTGCCATTTTTATGTTTTCTATTCCATTGATTTCTACCCTTTAGTATATTCTTTCTTCTGCTTACTTTAGGTTTCGTTTACTCTTCTTTTTCTAGTTTATTAAGGTTGAAGCCTAGATCATTCATTCAAGGCCTGTCTGCTTTTCCTAATATAAGCATTTAGTACTACCATTTATCTTCTGGGCACTAATTTAGCAGTATTCTACAAGTTTTGGTATGCTGTGTTTTCATTTCAGTCAGTTCAAAAATACTTTTAAATGGTCAGTTTTGAGTTTTATTTTACCTATGGGTTATTTATAAGTCTTATTTAACCTACAAATATCTACAAATATATGGTGATTTTCCACTTATCTTTCTGTTATTGATTTTTAATTTAATTCCATTGCGTTCAGAAAACATAATTTGTCTAACCTGAATTTTAAAAAGTTTAACAAAACTTATTTTATGTTCCAGAATATACTCAATCTTAGTAAATGCATATTTTATTGTTGGGTGGAGTGTTCTGTAAATGTCAATTAGGTCAAGTTGGCTGATTGTGGTTAAGCCTTCTGAATGCTTATTAATTTTCTGTCTGCTTGTTCTATCAATAATTGAGAGAGGATGTTGAAATTTCTTACTATAATTGTTGATTCATCTATTTCTCCTTGAAGTTTTATCAGTTTTTTAATTTACATATTTTGAAATTCTGTTATTAGGTGCATAACATTTAGGATTGCTGTGTCCTTTTGATGAATTAAACCTTTATCCTTATGAAATGGCCTTTTATCATGATAAAAGTTTTTGCTCTGAATTTTTCTTTGTCTGACTTGTCTGTAATAGCTTTTCAAGCTTTCTTTTAATTAGTGTTAGCATATATACCTGATATTTATATTTAAGGTATATCTTTTTTTCACCCTTTTATTTTTAACCTATTTGTGCTTTTTTATTTAAAGTGGAATTTTGGGGGCAGGAGCAGTGGCTTATACCTGTAATCCTACCACTCTGGGAGTTCAAAACCAGCCTGAGCAAGAGTGAGAACCCACCTTTATTAAAAATAGAAAAACTAGCTGGGCTTCATAGTATGTGCCTATAGTCCCAGCTACTTGGAAGGTGAGGCAGGAGGATTGCTTGAGCCCAAGAATTTGAGGTTACTGTGAGTTATAATGATGCTGTGACAGTCTACCTAGAATGACAGAGTAAGACTCAGTCTTTAAAAAAAAAAAAAGTAGGCTTGGCGCCTGTGGCTCAAGTGGCTAAGGCACCAGTCACATACACTTTAGCTGGCAGGTTTGAATCCAGCCTGGGCCTGCCAAACAACAATGATGGCTGCAAACAAAAAATAGCCAGGCATTGTGGCAGGTGCCTGTAGTCTCAGCTACTTGGGAGGTGGAGGCAGGAGACTTGCTCGAGCCCAGGAGTTGGAGGTTGCTGTGAGCTGTGATGCCACAGTACTCTACCCAGGGAGACAGCTTGAGACTCTGTTTGGAAAAAAAAAAAAAAAAAGGGTGGTACCCGTGGCTCATCAAGTAGGGCGCCAGCTCCATATACCAAAGGTGGTGGGGTCAAACCCGGCCTCTGCCAAACTGCTAAACAGAAAAACAGCCAGGAGTTGTGGCAGGTGCCTGCAGTCCCAGCTACTTGGGAGGCTGAGGCAAGAGAATCACCTAAGCCCAGGAGTTGGAGGTTGCTGTGAGCTGTGTGACGCCATAGCACTCTACTGAGGATGATAAAGTGAGACTCTGTCTCTA
>CAUYON010033342.1:0-23316 GCA_963573935.1 Arctocebus calabarensis | reverse complement strand
AGTCCCAGCTACTTGGGAGGCGGAGGCAAGAGACTCGCTTGAGCCCAGGAATTGGAGGTTGCTGTGAGCTGTGATGCCATGGCACTCTACCCAGGGCGACAGCTTGAGGCTCTGTCTCAAAAAAAAAAAAAAAAAAAAGAAGTTTACATCTGAAATGTAGACTTGGGAGACCCAATCTTTAGAAATTTCACCATTTTTTTTTTCTTTTTTAAGATAGATATTCCTTCTGTTGCTTGGGCTGGAGTGCAGTGATGTCATCATAGCTCACTGCAACCTCAACCAACCTCAAACTCATGGCTCAAGCGATCCTTCTGCCTTAGCCTTCTAATTGGCTGGGACTACAGGCATGCACCAGCACATGTGGCCAATTTTTCTATTTTTGGTGGAGATGGGGGTTTCCTCCTTCCACATCACGGTCTCAAACTCCTCATCTGAAGCAATCCTAGGCCTTGCAAAGTTGTCCTAAGATTACAGGTGTCAGCTACCATGCCTGGTCTTCTTGCTGTCTTTATTAAGATAGCAAAATAATCACTTTGACTACGATATAATCTGTAATAACTTTGAATTTAAGAAAAACAATTTATAACAGTTTTCCTTATCAATTCCAGCTCATATTTAGATCTAGGAAACTTAAAAAAAAAAAAAAAAAAAAAAAAGGTGGCACTGGGCTCCACTGTCACAGATTGTTTAAAGCAAGGATTCAGTACCAAAGCAAACAAATGTTAGTCAAATTCAGTTAATTCAACAGAGAAACTGTATGAAATAAAACCTTAAAAGTGAAAAAAAAAATTTACATTATTATAGTAACTACAATTTTCCATTTACTTTTTTAGTCTTATAGCCAAATTGTTTCCATAAAGTTTTTTTAAGTGACCTTACCTCTTTAAGTTTATTCCGAATTAAATTTGCTGTTGTATTCAATGAGTCATCATGCATGTCCACTTTAGGTATGTCTGGTAATAAAGGCCCAATTATAACCTCATTTCTACTTGTGCTTGTTTCAAGAAAAGTTCCAAGTTTACGATCATCTTCTCTCCTTCTTTTCCGCTCTTGAAGTTGTGTTGTCCTAGGCATAAATCTGTCAACTGCCTCTGAAGAAGTAATAGATTTTTGTGTAACAGTGCAGGCCACTGAGTTTTTAAAAGTGTTCACCTGCATATTCTGCAAAGAGTCACTGTGGTAACAATGCTCCACTGTTTGATCACGGTTTCCACTGTCCTTAGAGGAGTCTGATGCTCTGTCCATGTGCTCCCTGGATGAACACGTACATTTTGAGGAGAAATAACATAAAGGCAATTCACAAGAATAAGGAAGACAAGAATTTGAGTTTCTTGTAGGAGCGTTCAAAGCAGCTGCACAAAATCCAGACATCTCGGAATGGAAGTTTTGTCGAAAATCTTTTGTGTCTTTATGCTCCGCAACCAGTTTCTTCTTTGTCATGTAATGGTCTTTGTATTATAATGTAAAGGTGAGGGAAAGAGAAACAAACAGTTCACTTACTGTTTTCATCATTCAGAAATATACAACTTTTAAAAAAACATCAATTTAAAATGTTAACACATTTCTTGGGCAGGAAATAACATTCATAAATTCATACATTTGAAAGGTAAAAAGGATAATAAGGTATCTTGTATCAAGCTTCATCCTCTCCTTGCTCCCCACAGACCTGGATCCACATCCACTAAGTAATCACTATTCTTTCTTATCTGTCCAGTATGTCCTATTTTTTTCCCCTTCCTACATATATCTCTTTTCTCCCCACTAAAAAAAGGTAACCTATAATATCTATTTTTCTGCACCTCTGCATTTTCCATTTAACTGTAGATCTTATATAGTCTTCCTATGTCACAAATAAAGCTTCTTTTTCAACAGTTTCAGAGCATTTAACTACATGGATGTATCATGCTATTTAGTTTGTGTTTTTAGTTACTGAAGGAAGCAATATCCTGGGCCCACTTTTAGGGCCTACATAGGCCTCTTCCCTGGTCTACCCTCCCAAGGCAGACTGCACGTCCAGAGTGGAGTGTGGAAGGTATGGAAAGATGAAATTAGCTATGTGTTGATGGATGTTAATGTGAATAAATGGGAGATAAATTATTGTAGACTCTCCTCTTTTGTATGTTTTGAAATTTCCATAGTAAGTTTTTAAAAAATGAGACTAAATATACAGATATACCAAGTAGATGCTAGACTGCTGCAGATGAACAAGAGCTTGATGGACTGTTAAAATGGAGGCCAAACAAATCACAGTAACTACATCACACTGCCACCTAAACCTGGAGCAACAGTGAATCTAATTCTTAGGAAGTCAACAAGCAAGGCAAAAGGTCTTAAGAGGAGGGGAGCAAAGAACGACGATAACACTAGCTTGCTATCACAGACACTAAGAAGAATAACGCAAAAACTAAGCTCTGGACAGAGAATCTAAAGCAGTGGTTCTCAACCTTCCTAATGCTGCCACCCTTTAATACATTTCCTCATGTTGTGGTGACCCCCAACCACAAAATTACTTTCGTTGCTACTGCATAACTGTAATTTTGCTACTGTTATGAATCATAATGTAAATATCTGATATGCAGGACTTATTGAGGTCACGACCCACAGGTTGAGAACCGCTGATCTAAAGCTTGAGTTTTAATCTCTTATTTTGCTCCTAATTTACTCTAATGATACAGGCCAGTTACAAACTTTCTGAGCCTTAGTTTCCTCACCTATCAAAATTAGGACACAAGTCAGATAATCTGAAAGGTCTTTCTCCAGACTAATACTTAGTAATTTCCTTTGTTACACAAACATGCAAGTTTTTCTGATGCCAATTATTTACGTATCTCACAAGTTAAAGTTAAATGTCTAAACATGACCAGGCATTCTAAACAGCTCTCTTGCCAGAATTTTAGGTAAGTTTTCCAGGCATGTGACTGATTACAGAAGTATGTGGGACATTTAGCCAGCTGGTCAAAAGTAGAATTTTTCCAGGACTAGCAGATGGAAACTATCGGCAAATCATAATTGTTTTTTTAATGCCGTCAGGTCAAAGTCTTAATTCCTTATGTGGGACACAAGGCCCTTCATGATTCACTTCTTAACTACTTTTCTAAACTCCTCTCTCACTGAAACCTCTGTGCTTTGTTTATACTTTATTAATCATGTTCCTTAAATATAAGATGCTCATTTATTCCTCCGATGTTTAAACATGCTGCCTGCTTTTCTATTTCTTCTTTTCCCTTTGTCTACTTACCCTTCAAGACTCAGCCACTTCTCACATCCTATAGGAAGTTTTTTATGAACCTAACATCTCTCCTTTCCTAGCCCAGATTATGCAGTACACTGCACAGGACCCTGTAGTTTATATTACAGAATATTGTGATTATTATTTACTTGCCTCTCTTCTCGCCAGACTGGGAATTGCATGATGGTATACTTAGCAGAGTGCCTGACATGGGGGAAGCATTTAGTAACAGGCTTTCCATACCTTTATCTTTAGTAGTTCTTCCTATATATACCTTTCTTTCCTCCAGTTTTTTTCTAGTTTCTTCAACTGTTTCAAATTCTGGAGCATAGCATACATGAAGCAATCCTCCAAAGAAACTCTGTTCATCCATTTTTCTCTTGGCTGTCCTGGACAGAAAAAGGTGATAGCATGGTTTATTAATCTAGATTTACTTAGGATGAAAGTTTAACCTGTACATAATACATAGATAGATGATGTAAAGACCAAAGTCCAGCTCTGCTATATTATATACATCTTATGGACTGGTAATTCATATGCTCTGCTTGTGGATGGTATGATCCTACTGACCCAGTGTGTCCCCTTAAAGCAGCAGTTCTCAACCTGTGTGTCGTGGCCCACAGCAACTGTATTAAAGGGTTGTAGCATTAGGAAGGTTGAGAACCACTGCCTTAAAGCCTTCCCTTCCCTTCCTTTTCCCAAAAGGGTTAGCAGGTTGTGACCTAAGCCACCTAGAAATATCCAGACTCTCTTTAACTAAGGACGCAGCTGGGTGGCCTGAGGTACATAAACTGTGGTCATAAAATAGAGCTCATCTCTGTGTTAAGTTAAATGGCCCTTGAGAGTTAATTCATATCCATTTTAGCCTTTTCAGCAAAATGTGTTTCTATACTGGGATTTACATTATTTTAAAAAATCAAATTAAAAACACTATAATTATAAAACTTCCACAACTAAGCAGTGAGAAAATGAGAACATTATTTATTCAATAAATATTTATTGAACATCTATGATTGGCCAGGCACAATAAATTTAAGTACGTCTGTATTCAGGGATAATGATGAGTCTCTAACATACACCAGACAATGTCACAAGTGTTTCATTTGAATTAATACCTCATAACAACCTTATGATAAAACTGAAATACTAAGACATTTTAACTTGGCCATGCTCATACACTTATTTGTGCAGCTAATATTTAAACCCAGATGTCCTACTCCAGAGCCTACTAAAGTAGGTGCTGTGGAAAATACAAATCTGTAGAAAATATGCTTCCCTAACCACAGGGAGCTGTCAGGTTGGTTAGGAGAAGTGAGATCACATATAACAGCAGCCTGACGGCAGCACCCTGTGGCTCAGTGGGTAGGGCACCAGCCCCATATACTAAGGGTGGTGGGTTCGAACCCGGCCCCAGCCAAACTGCAACCAAAAAATAGCCGGGCATTGTAGCATAGTCCCAGCTACTTGGGAGGCTGAGGCAAGAGAATCGCCTAAGCCCAGGAGTTGGAGGTTGCTGTGAACTGTGACACCATGGCATTCTACTGAGGGTGATAAAGTGAGACCCTGTCTCTTAAAGCAAAACAAAACAAACAAAAAGACCCAGCAGCCTGAGAACATACATGACTCCATCAAATCAAGTGCTTTGTGGTAGACTATGAGTTCTACTGTTAGCACACAAAACATGAATTGTAATGGCCAAGAAAGGACGGGTCCCAGAGCAGATTAGTGACAAGAATAGGGGTCAACATAAAAATAGATTACAAAAAAAGCCATTACAAACTTTAGTCTGATTGGAGCAGAGGGTTTTTTATATAACCTCAATAGGTCTTTTACAGAAAAGAAAAAGCAAGCTTAACAGGATTAAACAACTTTTCCAAGGTCATCAAACCAGGAAGGAGTGGGACTGAAAAACTTACTCCAAACCTAATTTTTAATCCCTCACACTAAAGCTCAGAAATTGCTAATCCTACGATGGGAATGGTGTTTTGGTAAGTTTAACCTTTAAAAACACTGGAGGAATGTAATAATAATATAGGGGCCACAGTAAGTTACTGGGTAATTTAGGTATGAAGGAGGGAAACCTGGGGCCAAAATGATAGCATTAGGAATGAAGAAAAAGAGACAGGATGCTTAACTTGCATATTACCTTGCATTCTGTAAGTTCACAAACTTAATAAGATACACTTCTGTAAAGTCTTCTGCTGGGTATTCATCTAGAGCATTATACTGTTCAATTGCACCATATAGAGCAAATCGCTCCACCAATTCTTTCATCGCTCCCACTGCAGGAACTCCTTGTATTAATAAATACCGAGATTCCAAATTTATTGTATATACCTAAAAGAAATGAAGACTCATTAAACTGTTTCACAAATAAGCCTAGAATAAATCTGCCTCTATTTTTAAAACACAGAGCTTTGAAAACAAAAAATAATCTGTTCCAAACCAGTCAGCAAAACCCCCAAACCAAAAATTTTGCTACTCCCTCTGGATAAAGAATAACATACTCCCCGTGGGAGGTTATCTAACGAAGGTATATAACAGAATATCTTTAGGCGATATTTTTTTCCAGAAATTGAGTCGGCAGACGTTACTGGGAAGAGTCAGTCATAAATACTGTTTACTGCGTACCAAGCAATAATACAAACACGGAAGAGCCAATGATTAAAAACAAGTCCTGTTCTCATGGAGCTAATATTCTAATAGTTGAGCGAAGGGGTGGCAGGAAACTCTGGTACTTGACCCAGGGTTCTTCACGCCGTCTCCTTGCGATACATACCTGACAGCAGCCTTGTCAAACCCTTATTACGTTAGCCCGGCCTTGTGGCACTTGAGCTTACATAAAGCTGCCGAGGATAGCGAATGAAACCAATGTCACTTTACCTTGACCGCACGAGGCCGTCGTCCCTCTCGATATTTGGCTCGCGTGTCGCATACCTCCCTCTGTACGTGATGGTCCAATAAGCCCCCAAGCTGCCCGCCACCCGACGCCATCTTCCCCGCTTTGGTCATCTCCAGAAGAACAACATCCGCTTTGCTGGCCTCCTGTCTATCCAATAAGAGAGCTGAATGGGTGAAACCGTGCCAGGATTGGCTGGAGAATCGACAGCGTCGGCTATCGTTTCCTGCGCGGGAGGACTGGGTGAACGAAGTGCTGCCTCCTCGCGCCTCGGCGGAGAGGTACGGTGGGTGCCAGAAGCTTGTTTGTCCCACCCCCTACAGGCGCACCGCGAGAGGCGCAGCGGGAAGGGGGGCGGGGCCTCAGGGGGCGGGGCCGATCGATCTTTTCGAGCTACGACACCCTCGGCCTGCTCCGGCCGGGGTCTGCCGAAGCGATCGGTGGTCGACCCCGGAGCGGTGCTTCTGGACCATGTTGGGTAGCGAACGCCTGGCCGGTGCTGGTGGTGGCGGGGCGGCAGTGACTGTGGCCTTTACCAACGCACGTGACTGCTTCCTTCACCTACCGCGGCGCCTGGTGGCCCAGCTGCACTTGCTGCAGGTAACACGCCGTTCCCGGGACGTCCCCTGCGGCCTCGGGTCGGACGAGACGAGGCCTTTTAGGGACTCAGCGGCCGCTTGGGCCTTTGTCCTCAGTGGGGGCGCCAGCTGCTTTCAGGACGCCCCTGAGCGGCGCAGAGTCCAGGCCGAGGCCCCCCGGGGGCGGGGCCGTTCTGGGTAGAGTCCACTCCTCGCGTCTGGTCTAGTGCACCCCGGGCCGGTAACTTGTCTGACTCCAGGTCTTCTCAGTCGGTGAAAATGGGCTTTGAAACATCCTAATATCTCTATATTCAGAAATACATTTTAGAGAGGAAAAGCTCTTGAGAAGTCTTTTATTTTATTTTATTTTTTGAGACAGAGCCTCAAGCTGTCACCCTGGGTAGAGTGCTGTGGCATCACGGCTCACAGCAACCTCCAATTCCTGGGCTCAAGCGAGTCTCCTGCCTCTGCCTCCCAAGTAGCTGTTACTTACAGGCGCCCGCCACAACGCCCGGCCATTTCTTGGTTGCAGCCGTCGTTGTTGTTTGGCGGGCCCGGGCTGGATTCGAACCCGCCAGCTCAGGTGTAGGTGGCTGGCGCCTTAGCTCGTTGAGCCACAGGCGCTGAACCTAATCTTTATTTTTAATAGAAATGAGGCCCTACCTACGCATAGAGTTGTGTTCTGCTTTTTTTTTTTGCAGTTTTTGGCCAGGGCTGGGTTTGAACCCACCACCTCTGGTAAATGGGGCCGGCGCCCTACTCCTTTGAGCTACAGGCGCCGCCCCTGCTGATTGTATATAATGTTATGAATGTTTTATTTTGTTACAAAGTAATTAACATTTTAAGTTGTTAAACAGTAGCCTAGCACAAGTTAGCCATAATTTTAATTGTTTATTGTGATTGGCCATTTAGTTTGTATTCAGTTTTTAGACATTAAAAGTGATACTACAGGGCGGCGCCTGTGGCTCATCGAGTAAAACCCGGCCTCGGCCAAACTGCAAAACAAAAATAGCCGGGCATTATGGCAGGTACCCGTAGTCCCAGCTACTTGGGAGGCTGAGATAAGAGAATCGCCTAAGCCCAGGAGTTGGAGGTTGCTGTGAGCTGTATGACGCCATGGCACTCCAGCGAGGGCGATAAAGTGAGACTCTGTCTCTACAAAAAAATAAAATAAAATAAAAAAGTGATACTATAATTATATTTTAATAAAATGTTAA
Source organism: Arctocebus calabarensis (assembly GCA_963573935.1). Taxonomy (NCBI): domain Eukaryota; kingdom Metazoa; phylum Chordata; class Mammalia; order Primates; family Lorisidae; genus Arctocebus; species Arctocebus calabarensis. The sequence continues at coordinate 15,393 of CAUYON010033342.1, read as the reverse complement.
AAATAGCACACCTTTTAAAATAAAATATTGTTTTCACTTCTGGTTATTTAAGATAAACTCCCAGAATTTATTGGGTTAGAGGGCAGAGAGAAAGCAGAAAAGTTCACAGGTTGGGAGTTAATAGGTTGAATTATTGTATTTGGGCTGAAGCATTGAGTGCGATTACAATATAGATAATATGGTAATAGAACAATGATTTTCTGGCCTATGTAATACTTAACCTTGAAGCTTGTAAAAGTACAGATGTACTGGTCTTTCCTCAGACCTACTACATCAGAATCTTTCAGAGTAGGCTTCAGGCATCTGTAATTGTATTTTATTTTATTTTGGGACAGAGTCTCACCCAGTTTCCCTGGCTCACAGCAACCTCACACTGTTAGGCTTGAGTAGCTGGGACTGCAGGGGTGTACCACAATCCCTAGTTAATTTTACAATTTTAATAGAGACGGGGTCTCCCTCTTGTTCAGGCTGGTCTCAAACTCCTGAGCTCAAACAATCCACCTTCCTTGGCCTCCCAGGGTGCTAGCATTACAGGCGTGAGCCACTGTGCCCAACCTCATCTGTAATTCTAAAAATATCTTCAGGCTACTTAGATCCATAAGAGTTGAGACTCACTGTTCTAGAATCATAAAATGTTAATGGTGAAAGGACCTTAGTTATCTAGGGCATTAATGAATTTAAGGGAACTGGCATTCTTAGGCCAGTACCATTTCCATGAGTTTAATTTGCCCTCTTGTCTATAGCTTACCCTGTGCAATCCAGTTTAGCTTTCTCTCTGTTTCTTCTATTACCGATCTCCTTCCCTCTTCTATTCTCTTACTCGTGCCAACCTTCTCTAAAGCATTTTTACTCGTTCTGTACAAATTCTGTGCCTTTAAAAAGAGTGTAATCATACCTCCTCCACATAGCTTTCCAATTTTCCTTTCCCCGCATTTGTCTCCTTTTCAAAACATCACCATTGATTTTGTGTAACAAATCTTATTTGTTAAACTCTATTCTGTGTTTCAAGTATAGTCTTCTCTTGTTTGCCTAAATCTTTATTTGAAGATTGAATAGCCAGTAGATGCTTTAAGTTAGGATTTCTCAGCCTTGGCACTGTTGACATTTTGGGCTGGATAATTTCTTGTTTGGGGGCTGTTCTGTACATTGTAAGATGTTTACATAACTTGGCCACTATCCACTAGATGAGGAAACCGCCTTCTTCCCACAGTTGTGACAACCAAAAATGTCTCCAGATGTTGTCAGATGTATACTAGAGGGCAAAATTGCCCCTGGTTTAACTGCCTCCGTTCAGTAACCTTGTCAAGCCACTAGGCTTAGGACTTGTTGTGGTCCCAGCAGGGGGAGAAGATTCATAATCCATGTTGAATGCAAACAAATGAACCAAAAATTGCCACCCAGATATGGCCACACCTTTTGTCATTTTCCTTGTGTTAGCAAGAGATACATTTCCTGAGGCCTTGGACCTGAGAATTCTTATGGCACTTCCAACCTAAGGTTTCACCTGAAGATTCCTTTGTGATAATACTGATACCACAATTTGGGCTAAAGCAGATAGTCATTTTATTCATTGATTAGATTAAACTATTGGGAAAAGAAGTACCTTTCTAGCTATTTCTCCCCTCTACCTGAATAGCCAAGGACTCTGTGATTCAAGGTGTTTTTCACATAAAAATGAACTTAGAACATTGGTCTGCAAAGGTTACTAAATCTAACTGAACCCATTTTATGACCATATGGAGCTAATTACTATATTATGACCAAATAAATAATTGAAGTGTTTTCCTATTTAATAAAGTTGATTTTTTGTTTTGTCAGTGAGCTAGTAGAGTTCTCTCTCTTTTTTTTTTAATATTTCAGGGTATAGTTCATATTTCCTTATTTAATGTCTCTGGTTTTAAAGGTTCACATGAAATAGGAGAATTGATCTGGATTATATCACTGAATCTGAGGGCTTGGTCGCCTTCACACTTGTAGCTTCAGCTCACACAGTTAACAGCAGAGAAAGGAATTTAGGACTTCTTTCTAATTGCAAATCTAGGGCTCTTCCTCCTTTATTAAATTGCACTTGATTGAAAGATTATGTATCAGAACAAGTGGACTGTTGTGTGAAAATCGTGAGAAAAATTACACAACTGAATGATACATTATGGCTTTCTGGTATGTAAAATTTTAATAACCTGGTTAATTTTAAGTGCATTATATTGCCTCAGAAGTGGCTCCAGTGTCCTTTAAAATTTGTTCTATTTAAAGAAACAAACTACCTAGTTTTGAGCTAGTAAAACTTTATGTAAGTGAATGAATTTAATATTTAATATTTTTAATTAATATTGATAGAAATGGATGAATTTAATAATAAATACTGAAGTTTCCTCATGTAATAATTCTTGATGGCTATTAATCAAATATTTACTTTTTATTAAAAAATGACATGTGTGAAAATGCTCACAATGCAATATTAAGTGAGAACAGAGGTTATTAAATGGTTCCTTTAGTATACAACTATGTAAAAAATTAACTTGCACGTAGAATAAAGAATTAGCACGAAATGATAAAATTGTTCACATGATTGTCTTTTTCTGGAGGGAGTATCAATAATTCTTTTTTTCCTTCCAAGTTTATATATTTCCCAAGGTTTCTATAATGAGTATATAATTTTTTAACCTTGGAAAACACTATTTTTAGTCTTTGACTACAGACTTATACATTTTATATGATTGCTCTTTTAATGAGAATAAACTTTATTTTTTGCTTTTTTAAACTTATACTTCCATAGTTCTATGAACCTTTAATATTATTCTTTAAGAAGCCACATCATACAACATTTCTGGAAAGGACACACAATGCTATAAGTAATTACCTCTGAGAACAAGGACGGGTCTTCGCATTTTACCCTTTTATACATTTTGTGCGTTTACTATGCATTTTTTTTTTTTTTTTTTTTTGTGGAGACAGAGTCTCACTTTATTGCCCTCGGTAGAGTGTTGTGGAGTCACAGCTCACAGCAACCTCTAGCTCCCGGGCTTAGGCGATTCTCTTGCCTCAGCCTCCCGAGTAGCTGGGACTCCGCCACAGTGCCCAGCTGATTTTTGATGCAGTTTGGCCGGGCTCGGGTTTGAACTCGCAGCCCTCGGTATGTGGGGTTGGCGCCCTACTCGCTGAGCCACAGGCGCCGCCCATACCATGCATGTTTTTTACTCTTCTAAGAAATAAGTAGATAAGTATGGGATGGTATAATCCATTTGGTTGGTGTTTCTTAATTCTAAAAGCTATATGTTATTATGTCTTTAAAGATCTTGATGTATGTTTCTGACTCTGTATTTCTACATACTTGTTATATATATGGCTCAAAGACTGTGTAAGTTCCGTGACTACATGTTACTATTTTGAGTTCTGAAATGTTTGAATCAATTTATAATGCTATCATAAGAATATAAGGGTATTAGTTTTGTTCATTAGCATCACTAGCATCAGTTGTTGGAAATGAGTATGGATTTTGAAATGTTATGACAGATGTGGATAACAGAGAGCTATCAACTGTCTTTAGTACTCTTTTTGTATGTGTGGATTGCAGTAATAGTTTATTTTTATGTGGACCTAGAAAAACATGTAAAAACTTTTCGCCTTCCCTTTTCTCATATGAATAGAATCAAGCTATAGAAGTAGCCTGGGATCACCAGCCGGCATTTTTGAGCTGGGTGGAAGGCAGGCATTTTAGTGATCAAGGTGAAAATGTGGCTGAAATTAACCGACAAGTTGGTCAGAAGCTTGGACTCTCAAATGGGGAACAGGTAAGTGCATAATATGATCACAGTAAGTTTCTTCCAAAGTCATGTAATATAGCAAGGAAAATCAAAGTTAAGATTTTTTTTTTTTTTTTAGAGGCAGTGAGATCACACCTAATTTGTATGCTACTATAGTTAGTCTAGGAGATTCAAGCTGACTTATTTATTGTTAGATCATTATCTTATAGTTTATCGTGCTCCCTACTTGATTTTTTTTTACTGTTACTCATTTTCCATGTCTTTCATTTTGTTTGTGATGTTATTTTTCCTTTATGGATTACTGGATTTTACTTACTATTACTGGACTTCGTTTCATTTGTTTCTGACATACTGTCTAACCTTCCACGGTCTTGATTAAAAAAATCAATTCTAGACGGAGTTATTATTTTTTCCTTTTTGTCTTCCCTTATGTATTTAATATGCTCAGATTGAAAACCCCAAACTTAAAGACCTGTATCTACTTTTGTTTTATTATGTTCATCAATTTATTCCTTTAAAATTTTTTAAAGGAATTACTTATAGAAGTAATGTGTGTTCATTGTAAATATTTTACAATTGAAAGTAAAAAATGAGTGTTTGCCTTTTTCCCAACCCTAGCTTCAAAATGAATTTTTACTGTTTGGCAGGATCTCACTAGATCTTTAGTATTTAATGAATGAGATTATACATATTCTCTGCAACTTTTACCCCACAAAATATATCTGGTACCTCTTTCTATATATGACAGACAGTAAGCATTGAACCTTTCTCTATTGTAGCAGCGCTGATCTCCCAAAGAATCATTGGAAGAAACAGAAAGTGGCCTGGCTAGCCCAGGAGTCCTCAGTTCTTGGTGGACAGGAATTTAGTAAGGAAGGTACTGAACGGAATTTTACTGAGGAATCTGAGACAAGGCGCTCAACAAAATTCTGCTGCAATCCACAAAAGCAAAGAGGAAGGGCTGGTTACTTAGAGCATTTAGCATGCCAAGTCTTTGAGGTCACTCCCTTAAACCATGGATATGCCTTTAAAAGGAGAAAAGAAACAAGATGGTGGACTCTGGCTTATTCAGACATACCAGCATTGGTTTGTCATATAGAGTAGAGTGAGAGGGCATTTGTTTTACTTTACTTCTAGCTGTGAAGGATTTTACTTTTGCATAATTGTTCTTGATTTCTTTTTTAGGGTATTTTTCACTTTTCTAGAAGCAGCATAAAAACTAACAGTTGTAAAACATCTGGAAATAGGGCGGCACCTGTGGTTCAACGGAGTGGTGCGCCAGGCCTATATGCCAGAGGTGGCAGGTTCAAACCCAGCCCTGGCCAAAAAAAAAAAGAAAAAATTCTGGAAATAATGAGAGTGTATGTTAGATCAAACTGTGGTTTGACGATATTGTCATTTCTTCTTGTATTTTTTCCTTACATGTCTTCCTTTTAATGATTATCTTTATTTATTATTGCAAAACATGTGTTACACTAGGTTGTATTTTTCTTTGTTTTCTAATTAGTTGTGAAATAATTTTTCCTAAAATGCTGAGTCTATCAAGGCCTAGCTAAGAATAAATACTTAAAATTTGTCACACGAAAGACTGACTACATGCACACATATTCTCACACACCTAAAAAGATAAAAATGCGGCCTTTTATTTCCTAGGGATACATAAAATAAAAGTCTTTTGAAATTAGTTTTAAATTTGTTATTTTTTTCTAGGTGTTTCTCAATCCATGTCCCCACGTGTCCTCTTGCCAACAAGTTGAGGTAGAACCGCTCTCTGCAGATGACTGGGAGATCCTGGTAAAAAAATAAGATAAAATGATCTCGTTTTAAAATTCAACTGCTTCACAATATCACTGTCTTTAGAGTTCTAAAGTTTTCTGCACTTTCTAGTGTCTTCTGAGTTGGTTGGAGTTATGAGAGAGAATTGGTGACATATGACATGAAGATTATGAAAACTGAAATTGTACTGTGGCTCCAGGGTGCTCACACGTACCTGTGATCCCGCCTCTCAGGAGGCTGGGGTCAGAGGGTCACTTGAGCCCAAGAGCTGAAGAGCACAGTGAGCTGTGACCATGCCCCTGCACTCCAGCCTGCATGACAGAGGGGGCCCCTGTCTGCAAAAAAAGAAAAATTGTACTGTATTTTGGTTCCATGTTAAATGAGTAGATTTTAGCTGTGTAAGATGATGAATATGTTAAAATATCTCACTATAGCACTGTTTTTATTATCTGTATGTATCCCATATCATGCTGTATACATTAAATACACACAATGAAATTTATTTTTTTTTTTAAAAGAATGAGTTGAGATTTTTCTTACTAGACATGGCATGGACGAAATGTAAAGGGATGTGATTTGTTTTGTCCTTTGGTTCTAGGAGCTGCATGCTGCCTCCCTTGAACAGCATCTTTTGGATCAAATTCGAATAGTTTTTCCAAAAGCCATTTTTCCTGTTTGGGTTGATCAACAAACTTACATATTTATCCAAATTGGTAGGTGCCATTTCAGTATTTGCTCTCATACTCTACACCACTGTAGCACTGAGTCCAAAGTAGAAATGAACGTGTACTCATGAGTTGTATTCTCTACACAGTTTCACTAATGCCACCTGCCACTTACGGAAGGCTGGAAACTGACACCAAACTCCTCATTCAGCCAAAGATACGCCAAACCAGTGAGAATGCATTTGCAAACACAGATGATGCCTGTGGAAAATTTCATAATTATGGGGGATACCAAAAAGGAATGACAAAGGAAATTCCGACCAAGCAACTTCAGTCAAGTAGTGTGCCAGTCACCGGATCTAATAAAACAGAGTCAGAGATTTCGGTTGACTCATCCTCAGTCTCAGGCTTATGGACTATGATAGGAAACATTTTTTCTTTTGGATCTAAGAAAAAACCAGAGACATCCTGGGGTTTAACTGAAATAAGTGCTTTCAGAAATGCACAGTCAGAGGAGGTTCCTCTACATAATATTTTCAGAGTATGCAAATCTCAACCTCCCAGTATACGCAATGCATCAGCAACATCTGTCTTTCACAAACACTGTGCAGTCCATGTGTTTCCATGGGACCAGGAATATTTTGATGTGGAGTCCAGCTTCACTGTGACCTATGGAAGGCTGGTTAAGCTACTTTCTCCAAAGCAACGGCAAAGTAAAACAAAGCAAAATGTGTTGTCACCTGAAAAAGAGAAGCAGATGTCAGAGCTACTGGATCAAAAAGACACTAGCTCAGATCATAGTGAAGAAGCTGGTAAGGCTTGTGTGCTACAGGTAGTCTGGAATGGACTTGAAGAATTGAAGAATGCCATAAAATACACCAAAAGTGTCGAAGTTCTCCATCTCGGGAAAGTCTGGGTGGGTATAAGTTTTATAAATCATTAGGGGGAAATATATGTTGCTTAAACTTTCTCAAAAGTATTAGTTAGAATATTTAATATATAAATTGAAAACCAATAAAAAAGAAAGTAAAGGTTCTGGGCGGGGGCCACAATTTTGCTTATTAGGGCAAAGTCCTAGTTCAGGTAAAGATTATGTATTTCTGGCCAAATAAGCTTGGACAGGTATAGGCCTAGAGAGGTCAAAATTACTTGCCTGAGGTTGCATCACTAATAAGTGATAAAACTAGGATTGAAGCCCAGATAGATTGCCTCTGGATTCACGCCCAGCTCAGAGTGCCCTACAAAGCCCCTCATGTCTTTTTTTTTTGAGACAGAACCTCAAGCTGTCACCCTGGGTAGAGTGCTGTGGCATCACAGCTCACAGCAACCTCCAATTCCTGGGCTCAAGCGAGTCTCTTGCCTCTGCCTCCCAAGTAGCTGGGACTACAGGCGCCCGCCACAATGCCTGGCCATTTTTGGTTGCAGCTGTCATTGTTGTTTGGCAGGCCCAGGCTGGATTCGAACCTGCCAGCTCAGGTGTACGTGGCTGGCGCCTTAGCCCATTGAGCCACAGGTGCCGAGCCATTCCCCATGTCTTAATGCTTGCAGATTTGTTGCTAACTTCTTAAAAATGAAGAAAGGACTTGTTATATATTGGGGAAAATGCCTAGTGTAGAGAGAGATCGGTGACATGAGATAACCTTCCTGCTCCCTGTGATGGCACCCGGGCTGGAATGCACCCAGGAATGGGTTAGCCTCTTCAGATCTCTCTAACTTGAGTATAACTTGGAGAGGAAGTGGACAGGACAACCAGTATTCTACCTCCTTATCCTGACCTCTCACATATTAATGCTAAATTTTAGAAGTCTTCTTTTTCTCCCTCATTAGAATACAGAATGCACAATAGGCTGGGCATTACTTTGTTTGAGAAGATTGAGAATGGGCCTAAGTCCTGTCCAGTTTGTAACGTTTCGGTTGATGCAGTTAGTCTGATGAGTTTTACTTTGTAAGTTCCCTGATGCTTTCACCTTACCATTTGTGGGAGTTCCTCTTTCACATTACCTTTCACCAGTTTGATGGCTCTTTGCCGCGGTGATTGCCCCTTGACTATGAGTCTCCCAGAAGTCTGTTGTACTTCTAATACCTAGATGTCCAGATTTCTAGCATGACCTGGGAAATATTCCTCAATTATTCCCTTAGATAGGTTTTCCAGCCCTTGTGTATTTTCTTCTTCACCCTAAGGTATTCCTGTGGTGTAGTATTCCTAAAGAGGTATTTAGGCCTCTTTACATACTCCCATATTTTTCGTAGGCTTTGTTCATTCCTCGTATTTCCCTGTTCTTTCTCTCTGACTAACTTTTTTGATTTTCTTTTGTTTCTATGTTAGCTTTAAACTGTTAGCTTAGGAGATACTACTGCATCCTCAAATTCTGAATGTCAAATGCTGAACTTGTTATGATTTAGTTGGTACTGCCATTAGATGGACATATCCTTTTATTTCCTTGAAATCATACGGTGAAGATAGGGTGAAAAAGTGCTGGTGGTCACAGTCCTGGGAACCAAGTTGAGAAAGCAGTAAGAAGTCTGCAGTTCTCACTCTCCTTTAAAGATTGAAGGGCCTGGGCAGCACCTGTGGCTCAAAGGAATAAGGCGCCGGCCCCATATGCCAGAGGTGGCGGGTTCAAACCCAGTCCTGGCCAAAAACTGCAAAAAAAAAAAAAAAAGAAGATTGAAGAGCCATAGGCAGTGAGAAGTGAAAATAGTTGAATCAGATACTAAAACAGGCTTGACTTGAAAGGTCAAAATAAATCACTTGGACATCTGACTAACAAATTAACGTTGACTTCAGCCTTTATTATTCTATGAAGTATGGTGGATTTCTTTAAGTTTTTAAGTCAGGGCACGCACCTTAGAGTTTTTATTTTTGTGCTTTTTTCTACCAAGAGTGTTGCCTTTATGATTTTCAGTGTTTATATTTGAGATGAGAAAATTTTTAAATGTCCTTTACTGAGATAAAATTTAAAGTATATAATTCAGTCATTTTTAGTATATTTTAAATATACTAAAACCATCACCACAATCTTCATCAATGAGTGTGAGAAATTTTACCCTTTGCCTTTTAGATTGTTTTAGTCTGGATTTAGTTGTGTCTCCTGCACATTGACTGTGATTGGCTTTGGCCATTCCAGCTTTTTCATTGGCTCTCAGCTTTCATAGATGAAGACTGCTTAAAGATTGCAAATAACGTTTAATTTGACTATAATTGTACCATAGTTTAAAAGTACCATAGTTTTGTGGATAGAGTTAAATACTTAAATATTTAAAGTCTAATTCTGAAGAACATGTAAAGGGAAGGAAAGAAATTATGGGAAAATTTAAATGTTTATGGTATAGTAGTATCTGCACATCCATCTGGTTATACTGTTGCTATAGTCTGAAAGTTTGTGTGTTCCCCCTCAAATTCATGTGCTGAAATCCTAATCTCTAAGGCAATGGTATTAGGAGGTGAGGACCATGTCAGGTGATTAGGTCATGAGGTGAAGCCCTCATACAGAGGGTTAGTACCCTTATAAGAGAAACTCAGGGGAGCTCATTATCCCCTCCCCAATGTGGAATATAGCAAGAAGACACTGTCTGTAAAGAGGACCCTCACCAGATGCCAGATTTGCTGGCACCTTGATCTTGGACTTCCCAGACTCTAAAACTGAGAAATCAATTTGTGTTGTTGATAAGCCAGCCATTTTATTGTATTTGGATAGAGCAGCCCAAACTGACTAACAACTATGAGTTACTGGGAGAGCTTCTATAATTTCACCTGAATTCGTAGGAGCCAATATTAATATTTATGCTATGAAATTTTTCCCAATCAAGCTTTGAATATGCTTACATTTTTGTTTATTTATTTTTAAATTTCAGATGCCAGATGACCTGATGAAGAGATTAAATATAGAAATGCATGCAGTAGTCAGAATAACTCCAGTGGAAATTACTCCTAAAATTCCAAGATCTCTGAAGTTACAACCTAGAGAAAATTTAGTGAGTTCAATACATATGTTATATTGAAATTCTTTTACAGGTATTTTAAAGTTTCTAGTTGCTTTAGCTGAGTGATAAGGATGTTGTACTTCTTTTTAATAGAAAGACAAAGAAGTCTTTTCTTAACATGTGTTAAGATAATATACATATAACATAAGATATGTCATTTTAACCATTTTTAAGTGCACAGTTCAGGGGGATTAATTATATTAATAATGTCGTGCAACCATGACCACTACCTGTTTTTAAAATTTTGCCATCATCCTCACAGAAACTTTATACTCATTCAGCAGTAACCCCTCATCATCTCCTCTCCACAGCCCCTGGTAATCTCTAATCTATAATATAATGTATCGCTATGAATGTGCTTATTCTAGATATTTCCAGTAAGTGAAAGCACATATTTGTCCTATGTATCTGGCTTAACATACTGATTTTGAAAGTTCATCTATCTTGTATCATGTGTCCGAACTTTATTCCTTTCTATGGCTAATTAATATTCTCTCTGTGTATGCCACGTTGTTTATACATTCATCTACTGATGGACACTTAGGTTGTTGGCTATTGTAATTCCACAGCGAACATTGTGTATAAGAGTTCCTCTTTTCAATTCTCCTGGGTATACACCTAGGAGTAGAATTGCTGAATCATATAGCAGTTCTGTTTCATTTGTTTAAAAGCCAAAAAGTCTTTAAATGATAAATATATATGTCATGCCAATGCAAATATGGATAATTTTGGCTTTTAAGAAAATGATATTTTTGCTATACCCATGTAACTTTTAAAAATGTCTGCCTCCCTTCAGTATTAATATTACAGCTTTAAAGAGTACTAAACTGTTTTACTTCTCAACTCAGTTATTTCTTTGGAAACTAGTATGGTTAGGAAATGAGATACTGATCTTAATTTAACAATATTTTTAGGCCAGGAATTGTTGTCTCTTTTGCACTTTGGGAGGACTATTTGGGAGGATCACTGGAGCCCAGGAGCTCAAGACTAGCCTGAGCACCATAGTGAGATCCCATCTCCACAAACAGTAGAAAAATTAGCCAGATGTGGTAGCACATTCCTATAGTCGCAGCCACTGAGGAGGCTGAGCTGGTAGGATCACTTGAGCTTTGGAGTTTGTGATTGAGCTAAAGTAAGACCACTGCACTCTACCCTGGGCAGCAGAGTCAGATACTGTCTCAAAACAAAGCAAAACCAAAATTGTTTTAATATAATATTACCATGTGTATCAGTTTGAGTTAGCAGTTCTCAAAAAATTATAAAAGAGGGCGGCACCTGTGGCTCAGTGGGTAGGGCGCCAGCCCTCATATACTGAGGGTGGTGGGTTCAAACCCGGCCCGGCCAAACTGCAACAAAAAAATAGCCAGACGTTGTGGCAGGCGCCTATAGTCCCAGCTACCCTGGAGGCTGAGGCAGGAGAATCACTTAGGCCCAAGAGTTGGAGGTTGCTGTGAACTGTGTGATGCCACGCACTTTACCGAGGGTGATAAAGTGAGACTCTGTCTCTACCAAAAAAAAAAAAATTATAAAAGAGAAAAATTACTGTTGTATTATATATTCAAGAAAGTGAACACTTGCACATACATACACACAGTTCCAAGCCTAGAATTGAGGATTTTGCTTTTCTCCTCTACAGTGGAGGAAAATAAGAGAGAATAGGGTTGGAATGGGTGTTGAGTGAGCCAAATTATGTTTTGTGTTTCAGTGAGCATACAGAAAAGGAGCATTTAAAACTTTTCCACTTGGGTGGCACCTGTGGCTCAAAGGAGTAGAGCGCTGGCCCCATATGCCAGAGGTGGTAGATTCAAACCCAGCCCCAGCCGAAAACTGTAAAAGAAAAAAAAACTTTTCCACTTAACATAAATGTTTCTTCAGGCCACACTGTGCTCATTGTACATGTAGTAACTGTAATGTAAAATCCCAAATCTGTACCTATAGAATATGAAAATCATTCTTTGCCTTTGTTTGGAAAGATTTACATTTTATTAAAGGGATAAGATGATAAAATAAGAGAGTTAAAGTTCAGATGTTAGGGTAATTCATCTTTATTCTTTTCTCTGGCAGCCTAAGGCCATTAGTGAAGAAGATGTAAAATCTGCTTTCTATTCATGGCTACAGCAGTCTACTACCACCATGCTTCCTTTGATATTATCAGAGGAAGAAGTTATTCAACTGGGAATTAAAGATGGTGGGTAAATTTGTTACTTTGACTTTTGTTTTAAATAGTCTTTTTTTTTCTTTAAAGACAGATCTGACTTTGTCGTCAGACTGCAGAGCAGTGGCATGATTATAGGTCACTATAGCCCCAATTCCTGGCCTCAATTGATCCTTACACCTCAGCCTCTTGAACAGCTGGGATGTCAGGTGTGTGCCACTACACCTGGCTAGTTTTTTGGTTTTTGTAGAGAGGGGGTGCCCCAGGCTGATCTTGAACTCTTAGCCTCAAATGATCCTCCCATCTCAGCCTCCCCAAATTCTGGGATTATAGGTGTGAACCACTCTATCTAGCCAGTCATGCATTTTTAATTGTTTTTCCAACCTGTGACACGTATGAACAGTGAAATATGTAAAATTTAACAGTAGATTTTACATATTGAACAATGGCTTTAATTTAAATATATTTGACATTTAAAATGTTAAATTGTTTCATCTCAGTTTCATACTAACTCTCCATTTACTACTTTCTTTTTAATAGGGTTGAAGGAGTTTTCTCTGAGTATAGTTCATTCTTGGGAAAAAGAAAAAGAAAAAGAAAAATATATTTTTCTGAGTACCAATCTGCTACAGAAGACCACAATACAAGTAATTGCAAACCATGGGATAGTTAATAAAACAATGTGTCATGTGATTATTAATAAAGTATGAATTTCCTTTTAACACCTTGCATCCTGAAGTATGTTAGAAACCCAAATAATAAGACTAAGGAATAACTTGATTTAAAATATTTTATTTTATAATCTTTTAAAATTATCTATGCAAATTATTTAAAGATGAATATCTTAGCACAATAAAGTTTCACCAATAGAGTTAATTGTCTTCACTGGCAAATGGATTTTTTTTTTTTTTTTTTTAAGAGACAGGGCCTCGAACTGTTACCCTGGGTAGAGTGATGTGGCATCACAGCTCACAGCAACCTCTAATTTCTGGGCTCAAGCGAGTCTCTTGCCTCCAGCTCCCAAGTAGCTGGAACTACAGGCATCCGCCACAACGCCTGGCCATTTTTTGGTTGCAGCCGTCATTGTTATTTGGCGGGTCCGGGCTGGATTCGAACCCGCCAGCTCAGGTGTATGTGGCTGGTGCCTTAGCCCATGGAGCCACAGGCGCCAAGCCTGGATTATGATTTAAAATTCTTTTATTGAAACAAAAGAAAACTTAGTTTTAAGGGTGTGATTTTAAAAATTTCTATTTTTACATATAAGTTTGCCGAACCTTTTTTTGACAGTTCTTAGATTCTCAACTTGACACAAAATATTAGCAGATCACTTTTCTTCCAGAAGTATTTTAAAAGTGGTCTTTTTAGAATATTATTTTTAATTAGGCTATTTATTCTTGTCATTATAAAATTGTTAATGTTCTAGTTTAGAATTTCAGTGGTTTGTAACTGGACACTGTTTCTTTACTTTTGAAATATAATTGAAGCAATACAATTCAGGGAAGATACAAATGTTAAGAACTGTAAAAAGAATAATTCTGACACAAATTACAATTGCACATAAAGATATATCTGCTAAATGTATTAAGATGACTTTCTTTCTGTTTATTGACTATAAATATTTATGTTCCCTGGCTGAATAAATTATTATTGTCAAGGGTGTTTTAAGTAATTACCTTGCATGCATAATTTATCTGTTCTCTCTGGTGTAACAGAATCAGCAGTTCAGTTTTCCGGGACCCTGGAAAAACAGGCAAAAGACATACTTTGAAATGTAAAACTGCTACTTGTTTTGCTACTTTTTCCTTGCTACTATAGGTCCTTCTAGATGCTATGGTAAAAGAAGAAAACAGTGAGGAAATTGACTTTATTCTTCCTTTTTTAAAGCTGAACTCTTTGGGGTAAGAAGTTATGACCAAACTAGTATGTTTAAAACAGAGACATGTTTTGACAGTATGTCTGGCAGGCTTTTCATGTGTAAATATTAAAGTGCATGTTAATGTCAATGAGTTGTCTTCCTAATGCATTAGTAGATATTTTTCCAAAGATTGTGTCTATCTTCACATCTAATTTAGTATTGTTATTTGCCTAATCTTCTTAGATAACTACAAATCTAAAGCTTACTAGAAATTTTTCTTTGAGAGTTGATATATGAGAAGAAAGTAAATAAACCTGAATTATATGTATTTGAATAAAACAATAATCTCTGGAATAAATAAATGTATTTTAAAAGTTAAATGCAAAAACATGAATGGAATGTTTGAAAATATTTCAAATTAAGTTATTCCTTCACTATTACTGTAAAATTGGGATTATTTATATTTTTATAAACATTCAAAACAAATCTAACAAGAAGCTCCTCTTAAGTTCTTTATTTCTTATGCAGTATGGAATCTCATTTAAACATTTCCTCTTAGAACTCTTCATAGAGGCTTTTGGTAGATGTAACAGTAGTGATAAGATTTCCTGTAATAGTATAATTTGTAAATGTTTTAGTAAAAGGATTAAATCGTAAGCTAAAAATGTTTAAATATAGCACAAAAATCAATCAATATAAAGTAAAATATCTTCAGTCCAGACTCTAATCTTAGGAATTTATTAATTCTATTATCATAAATAAAGTAGTAGTCAGAGTCAATAAGTAGGTTAAAATTAAGTTTATATTATCTACAGATTGAAACTGGATTTGAAGGTGATATTTAAGAGGATGTTTTCAGTTATCCTAAGCACTTCAAAAGCATCAGTTGCGATTATGTTGATTATCTAAGTAAAAATCACTAGGGGGTGTTTGTGTTAAGACAGAGTCTTTAAGGAGTTCTATTAGGGACAAACTTTTAGTTACTGCACATGTTAGGGATCAGATTTGGCATTACTATTTACATTCTTGCAAGCAAAGGAGAATTTCTAAGATTTTACTCTTTAAAAATTCATTAACGAGGGCGGCTCCTGTGGCTCAGCGAGCAGGGCGCCGGCCCCATATACCGAAGGTGGTGGGTTCAAGCCCGGCCTCGGCCGAACTGCAAAACAAAAAAATAGCCGGGCGCTGTGGCGG
>CAUYON010033340.1:0-23698 GCA_963573935.1 Arctocebus calabarensis | reverse complement strand
AACATAGCCTTCCTGGCATTTTTTCAGTTATTATATGAAGACATTTGTATTCTGCATTTAGTAAGGTTCGCCTATACCCTTCTAAGATGCACTGTAGGTGTGGTCCCACCAATTACCGTCCCTTCACTCCAATCTCCCCCCTCCCCTCCCTTGCCCCTTTCCCCATATTCTTGTGCTATAGTTGGGTTATACCCTTCATATGAAAGCTATAAATTAGCTTCATAGTAGGGCTGAGTACATTAGATACTTTTTCTTCCATTCTTGAGATACTTTGCTAAGAAGAATATGTTCCAGCTCCATCCATATAAACATGAAAGAGGAAAAGTCTCCATCTTTCTTTAAGGCTGTGTAATATTCCATGGTATACATGTACCACAATTTATTAATCCATTCATGGATTGATGAGCACTTGGGTTTCTTCCATGACTTAACACTTATGAATTGGGCTGCAATGAACATTCTGGTGCAGCTGTCTTTGTTACAATGTGATTTTTGGTCTTCAGGGTATATACCTAGTAAAGGAATTATAGAATCAAATGGCAGGTCAATTTTTAGATCTCTAAGTATTCTCCAAACATCTTTCCAAAAGGAACGTATTAGTGTGCATTCCCACCAGCAGTGTAGAAGTGTTCCCTTTTCTCCACATCCACGCAATATTTACATTTTTTAATAAAAATCCTTCTTTGGGAAATTGACATTATTGTGCCGGTAAAGTGGTAACCTCCTGGAGAGTGCATTAATGGTGTTACAGAGACCTCTGCAGGTCTGTTGTAAATGGAGAATCTAGTCATGCCTCAGATCCTAACAGCAGCGACTCTTCCCCACAAAGACCAGTGAAAAATAGAACAAAGCATTCTCAAGACAGGCAGGGAAAGATCTGTGGCACAGTGCAGCCAGTTCTCATGTAGTTTTATGTCCAGGGAACTCTGACCTGGCCAGGGGGGTCGACAAGGGAGATGATGCTGGGTAAATAAGGAGACTTTACACCAACTTCATGTATAAAGTCTGGGTTGCCTGGAGAGGCGTAGATTGACTCACAGGCCACGTGGCAGACTGAGGCAATGAGGCAACCTTCTAACTCCTCAGAAGCCTTTTATTGATTTCTAACACAAAGCGTGATTGTAAAACACAAAAGTGCCGAAATAGGATTAAAAGAATCCCAGGCCCCAAAGAAGGCTGGGTAAAAAGGCAATGGCTGGATAAACAGGAACATAGGGTAGTGAGCTGTCAGCAACAGTAGATAAGGAATTTAGAAGGGGGGGAGGGGAAAGAAGTTCCATCTAGGTAAGGCAGACAAACCAGCTTCCGGAAACTTACAGTCCTTTAGGAGTTCAAAGGACTTAGCCCCGCCTACCAGCTAATTCTCAACAGAGATGGTCTGGGCGACTTTATCCTGTCTGGGCCCCTCTTACTCCTTTCATCTTCGGTGATCTTGAGCCCCCAGGGATGGCCCCGCTGCAAGCTTTACCCTGGATTGAGGCACCCTGCAGACAGATCGGCCAGTTCTGCTGCCTCCCACTGTTACAGAAGCAGGTAACCAGAATTTTATGAGGCATGATGGAGAGAAGCACAGACTTCTAGGTAAAACTGAGATAAAGAGTCAATCTGTAAACGTTGGTATTTGCAGATGTCAGAACTGAGAACTGTCTGTGAATACAAATCCATAATCTCTCATCTGAAACCCGTGGAGCAGCTGTGCTTCAGAATTCGCAATTCCCCAGATTGTAGAAAGGAAACTTTAAAAACCCAACAAATGGAGGATACTGAGAAGCTGTGAAGCGACATCTCCGAGTCCGGCATGTTAAGACTTCTGCTGTGAAGTGTTCCTGATAGCCACACACGGTGCTGAGGAGCGTGTAAATAGACTCCCAGTAGCTCACGCAGGGTAGTGAAGTCAAGTTAGATCAGACAGGACAGTTTTGCCACCAAAATGGGGTTTATTTTCGGAGTTTTTAAACTTTGGAATTATGAGCAATGGATTGTTTACTTCTACAATAAAGAAATCTGGCTCAGCACCTATAGCTCAAGTGGCTAGGGCGCTAGCCACATATACCAGAGCTGGAGGGTTCAAATCCAGCTCAGGCCCCAAACAACAATGACAACTACAACTTAAAAATAGCTGAGTTGTGGTGGTGGACACCTGTAGTCCCAGCTACTTGGGAGGCTGAGGCAAGAGAATCGTTTGAGCCTAAGAGTTGGAGGTTGCTGTGAGCAGTGTGACGCCACAGCACTCTACCCAGGGCAATAGCTTGAGACTCTGTCTCAAAAAAAGAAAAGAAATCTAACACACAAAAAATGATAAAGTAGTGTAACTGAAGACAGGGAGCAATGCCATTGAAAACAAGAAAATATTATTGGACTCTTAAAGAGGATGACTAATGAGAGAAGAAAAGTGACCATTTAATTAGCCACTTAACATGGAACTGGAAGTTGATTTCAGAAACAACTGCATTCTTTAAAATCACTGTGTAACAGGAAGATTTTTGAAAGCCCTCCCCAGCACGTCTGTGGATCTCAGGATGACAGATGCCCACCCCAGCTCTTTTCCTCCTACAGAGCTTGTGTGAAGAATTGCCCATGGGGATAGGAAACCTATGACCTCCGGCTTTCCAGATCCTTACGTGTGGCCTTTAGACTGAATCCAAATTTTACAGAAGAAACCTTTTTAATAAAGGGATTTGTTCTGTGAAGTCAGGATTTGGTCGAGGGGCCTCTCTGGGGATCTGGAAGGCTACATGTGGACAGACTTCCCATCATCATTTTAGGGCAACTGCTGGGTCTGTGACTTAGGAATGAGCTCTACTAGGTGCTTTGCTCTTTCGTGTATTCCAAGGCAGAGTCAGAAATGAACAAATGGAACAAAAAGAAACTGCCTCCATTGTTCACCCTTTGCACGGCTGTCTATAGGCTGAGTAGCAAGCATGCTGAGTATTTTGCCACTGGGAAAAGGCATATGCATTTATACCAGCATATCTATGAGAATCCATGTCTGCCCTTGGAATCACACTGTGTGTGCTTGTGCATGCACACACGTGTGTGTAAGAGCTACGTTTACTAGCTGTGCATTGGGAAGTCTGGAATGATGAGGAGCCATACATGTGTCTGATGTTGCCATGGAGATCACAAAGGGAGCAGGCTTGGAGTGGCAAAGCTCACAATGGATGGGTATGTGGAGCTAAGAGCCGCTGCAAGTGCACCTGGGTTTGAGCTGTTCAGATTTTAATATCCCAGCCCCACCCCTTGCTGGTGTTACTAAAGACTAAGTAAATTAGGCCAGAGGGTGGGGCGGCTCATGCCTGTAATCCTAGCACTCTGGGAGGTCGAGGCAGGTGGATCTCCTGAGCTAATGTGTTTGAGACCCACCTGACCAACAGCGAGACCCCATCTCTAAAAATAGCCGGGCGTTGGCTCAGCGCCTGCAGCACAGTGGTTATGGCGTCAGCCACACACACCAAAGCTGGTGGGTTCCAACTCGGCCTGGGCCAGCTAACCAACGATGACAACTGCAACAACAAAAAAAATAACTGGGCATTGTGGCAGGTGCCTGCAGTGCCAGCTACTAGGGAGGCTGAAGCAAGAGAATCTCTTGAGCCCGAGAGTTTGAGGTAGCTGGGAGCTGTGATGCCATGGCACTCTACCGAGGGTGACATAGTGAGAGTCCGTCTCAAAAAAAAAGACTAAGTAATTTAGACTTGAGAATTCTCCTGCTAAGGATTACCACATCCCACAAGTCACTCAAGATGCTGAAGGAGTCTGGACAAGCCACCTCAAATTATGGCCCCTTGGAATTTGAGGAAACAGCAGAAGAAGCGAAAGAGTTAACTCTGATCTTCGTAAGCCCCCATGCACCCTATGCCCAGAGGAAAGGAATGTCACACAAGAACACTGACAAGAATCCAGTCAAACGGGACCTGCTGAGTCCTCCCTAGTTTCTTACCATGAGATCACATCCTTTTGAAAATCACAGATACCAGTATAAAATCTCTTTTGGTCAGACCCAGAAAATGGGCTCAAGAGAAGGCCCAAAAGAAAGGAGGCTCAGGCCCTCAGTGTCTGAAATAAGAACTGTTTCCGAGGACTTTCTAAAACCCTTTCATGTATCTCTTGAGTGAGTGAAGCTTATCGGTAGACATCCTTCAGGACTCCAGTAATTCACAAAAGATTTTCTTGGAGGAATATTTGCCCATTCCAGGATTACTGATGAAACTTAAAAAAAGAAAGAAAGAAAGAAAAGAAAAGAATATTTGCTCAGTAGTGGCATCTTCACCAATGAACTAAAAATAATTCTGGCTTTGAACTTCTGGAAGCAATGCATTTCCAACAAGCTCCCAGAGAACGCCAGACATTGACCACTGAAGGAGGAATATTCTAACTCTTAGAATATTCAAGCAGCACCATGTTTGGATATATGTAGCTATCTATTATTGTGTGGTGAAGTAATGATTATTCTTTACCCTCAAAAATTATCATTATCATTAGTCATTATCTTAATAAGGACTAAATTAATGATGCCTCCAGATATTATTGTAGGTTACTGCTTTGGGCAGGGGTCTCTTCTATTTTTTTTCCAAGACTCAGCCTCTCAGAGTGGACAGAAATCCTTCTTCAAATTACTGCTGGCACTGTTTACTACTCATCGCTTTAGCAGAAGCAACAGTGGTAGGGAATTACTACTAGGATATTTGTAGTTCCTAATAAAATTAATAGAAGAAATAAAATAAAGAAGAATAGGACTTTCTGAAGTTAGCCAAGTAAGAAAAAAAGAAACTTCAAAGTGTAGAGAATTATCAAGGTACATTAGCAAAAACTCTCATAATGTTACTATTATACTGAACTCATCATCTGCATCACCTGGGGTGAAGCCTTGCCAAGCCAGCAGCAAGGAACCCACTTAAGTTATGGCTGGACTTCTGACTTACAGAGACTGTGAGATTAAAAAAAAAAAAAAATGAGCATTAGGCTGGGTGCAGAGGCTCACGCCTATAATTCTTGCACTCTGGGAGGTTGAGGCAGGTGGATTGCCTGAGCTCACAGGTTGGAAACCAGCCTGCATAAGAGCAAGACTCTGTCTCTAAAACTAGCTGGGCATTGTGGTAAGTACCTGTAGTCCCAGCTACTGGGGAGGCTGAGGCAAGAGGATTGCTTGAGCCCAAGAGTTAGAGGTTGCTGTGAGCTATGAGGACATAGCACTCTACCCAGGTCGACAACTAAGACTCTGTCTCAAAAAAAAAAAAAAAATAGAGCATTGTTCTATGCCACTAAATTTGTGGTAATTTGTCACACAAGAATTATATGCAGCAAGAGAAAACTAATATATTCAGTAAAGTTGTTTCTACCAAGTCTAATCTGCTTTAAAGCCTATTGAATGAGTTTTTTGATTCAGTTGTTATACTCTTCTATTCTATGATTGTTTTTTGATTCTTTATTGTAATTTCTATTTCTTTCTTTATTTATTAAGACTACATGTTCATTATGTTCTTGAATGTATTTAGAGGAGCTTTTTAAAAATGTGTATTTGTTAAATCCAGTGTCTAAACTATCTTAGAGCCTGCTCTATGCCTACTTTTTCCTTATGTCTGGTAACTTTTTTTTTGTTTTTGAGACAGTGTCTCAATTTGTCACCCTTGGTAGAGTGCCATGGCATCATAGCTCACAGCAACCATAAACTCTTGGGTTCATGTGATCCTCTTGCCTCAGTTATTCATTTTTGGTAGAAACAGGGTCTAACTCTTGCTCAGATTGTTCTCAAACTCCTGAGCTCAAGCCACGCACTCACCTTGACCTCCTAGAGTGCTAGGGTTACAAGCATGTGTCTGGTAATTTTTCATTGTATAGTGGACATTGTTGGTGATACATTTTATGGATTCTGAATTTCAATATCTCACTCTCTAAATACACTGCCTGTTACTCAGTTTCTAATTTATGTTCTATTGGGCTGTTCGTTACGGTTGGTCACCTTGAAGTTGCATGGGCTTCATTAGGACAAATCTTTGGAAAGCCCAAAATATTTACCAAGCCCCTGGGATTCAAATTCCAACCTCTTTGTATCCCATAAGCTTTGACAAAGCTTTATTTTCGGGTTTTTTAGAGCAGTCTAGAATAGGCTCTGCAACATGGGTCCTCAGTCCTAAGTCTTTATGAATGAGTGGGATGCTCAGGAGGCCACTCCAATCTTACTGGAAGTGATTTCCAGTGTCTCTCAGCACTGTTCAATTTCTAGTATCTTTCTTCAAAACTCAACTACGTAGCAGCAACTCTCTAGTCAGACACCCATATGTGTAGTCTGTGTATACAGTCCTCAGACAAAAACGATCCCACAGACAGCCCTGCCCTCCTTTTATACAACTTCCTCCTTCCCAGTGTCCTGCCCTACCACTTCCAGGGTCCAGACTCTGACCTCTGTCTTGTTAGCTCCACAAGACCACTATGTTCTGCACAGCCTCAACCTCCTTATGTCACCAACTGGAGTTTGTCCCTAGACAGATTTCAGATGAACATAGAACTCACTTTGTGAGTTTTCCTTATTTCAAGGATAACAGTCTTATTCTGCCTTTCACTCAGTTTCTAATACTATCGCATAATACAATATTATAGTTTTTTCCAGCAGGAGGGCTAATCTGGCACCAATCACTCAGACATGGCTAAAAAACAGAAATTTTTTCATCTCCATTTTTTTTAAATTGTGGTAAAAACATTTAATATGAGATCTACCATCTTTTTAAGTGTACAATATGATATTGTTATCTACATAATATAATCTCCATGTAGATAATCTGATATCTACAAATTTTTGAGTGTACAATACGATATTGTTAACTATAGGCATAATGTTGTACAGCAGATCTCTAGAAATTATTCACCTTACATAATTGAGACTTTATGCCAATTCACTGGCAATTTTCCATTTTCCTTTCTCCCATCCTCTGGCAGCTACCATTCTACTGTCTGCTTCTATGAATTTGACTACTCTTGATACCTTGTATGCATGGAATCATGCCTTATTTGTCCTTCTGTGACTGGCTTATTCCACTTAGTAAAATGTCTTTAAGTTTTATCCAAATTATTGCATATTACAGGATTTCCTTCTTTTCTCCAAGGCTGAATAATATTCCATTATAGGTATATACCACTTTTTTTTAATGCATGCACCTGTACTGAACACTCAGATTGTTTCCACGTCTTGGCTATTATGAATAGCGCTGCAGTGAGGATGGGAGTGCTTGCTATCTCTTCAAGGTATGATTTTTTTTCTTTCGGTTCAATACCAAAACCGAGATTTCTGAATTGTACAGTAGGCCTATTTTTAATTTTTTGAAGAAAATTATTTCAGAGCTATGACACAAAAATTGTGAATTACAAAAGCAAAAATAGACCAGAGGAACAATATCCAACTAAAAAGCTTTTGCACCTAGACAATCTATGGAGTAGGAGAAAGTATTTGCAAACTGTATTTCAAATAAGGAGTTAATTTCTAAAAGGCATAAGGAACTCCTACAACTCACTAGCAAAAAACCTTGAAAAGTGATTTCTAAAATGTGTTAAAGACTTGAATAGTCCTTCCTCCCTCCCTCCCTTCTTTCCTTCTCTCCTTCTTTCTGGAATAGACTCTTGCTCTGTCTCCCAGCCTACAGGCCAGTGGCTTCAGCACTATAACCTCAAGTTCAAACTCCTGGGTTCCGGCTATCATCCTGCTTCACCTCCCCCATCCCCCCCAAAAGCCGGAAGAACAGGTAATGCACTACCACACCTGGCTAATCACTTCTATTTTAGTACAGATAGGATCTCGCTCTTGCTCTCAGGCTAGTCTTGAATTCCCCATCTCAAAGGCTCCTCTGTGTTGGCCTCCCAGGGTACTAAGATTATACCTATGAACTACTGTGCCTGACTTTCATCCTTTTTAATGTTATTTTTTTCTTTATTATTGATCTGAGTTTTGAGAAAACTTTATTTCCTAGCTTTCCATAGTCCATGATTCAAAGGTTCATCAAGTATTTTATAGTTGGAATAGTTTTTTTTATAAAATCAGGCTGTATATAGCCAATAAAAATACTAGAAAACACTATCTCTGCTTCATCATTTCTTTAAAATATCAAGACCGGGCAGAGTGGCTCATGCCTGTAATCCTGGCACTCTGGATGGCCGAAGCAGGTGGCTTGTCTGAGCTCAGGAGTTGGAGACCAGCCTGAGCAAGAGTGGAGACCCCCTTATATATAAAAATGGAAAAATAAGCCGGGCATTGTGGTGAGCCCCTATAGTTTCAGTTACTTGGGAGGCTAAGGCAAGAGAATCACTTGAGCCCAAGAGTTTGAGGTTGCTGTGAGGTATAATGATGTCATGGCACTACCCAGGGAACTCCTACAACTCACTAGCAAAAAAACTTAAAAACTGATTTCTAAAATATGTTAAAGACTTGCCCTACCCAGGGCAACAGAATGAGACTCTGTCTCAAAAAATAAAATAAAAATAATAAAATATCATTATGATATATATAATCATTATAAAGTATTTCTCAGACTGATACATAGCGCACCCAGAAACCTTTGTCTTTTGATACAATCCAAGTGTCCAGATCAGGGTCACTTTAGTTTATATTTTTCCTTTTTTTTCTTTCATTAAATTTTTATCCTTACCATTAGACCAACAGGAAAGCTTACACTCCTTCTTAATTCTGTAATGAGTAACGAAGGAAGAAAAGAAAGGAAAGGAAACCGCTTAGATAGTCCATGTGCTGGTCCACAGACTGAGGGCCAAGGACTATGGAAGTGTGAGGTGAGGGAGGTGGCCCAGGGGCTGCCAGCCTGCCAGCCCAAGGGGACAAACAGAAGCTTGGGTCCTCTGATGCTCGGGAAGGGAAGAGGGGGGAAAGAAATGGATTTGCCTGTGGCCAGACAAAATGCAACTCCCACACTAAGGATATCTTGTCTAATTCAGGAGTTTATGTAAATCAGGGCTATTAAATCAGGGACCGACTGATGATTATTACTGGTGCCAGCAGCACTTAAACAGCAACAAGAGTAACATGCTTCTTAATGTTTTCTTTTAAAATACTCATTATGTTAAAATTGACACCAACATAAATCAGTGATGGCACAATGATCATAAAATCCAAATGTCAGCAAATGTCTCTTTGAAGAATTAAGCAAAATACCTGAGACCTCCTTACTCACAACAGGTAGGAGGTCTAATGCTCTCTAAAGGTTTCTGTAGCTTTCCTAGGGTTTCCGTTCTCATAAGCAATTCTGGCTCAGGTTTCCTGCTCTGCAGGACTCATGAATCGCACTTAGATGTTACCTCTTGTGTCCCAGCCTTGATGTCAAATTCAGCTCATTGTCCTTCAATTATGCGCACATACACAGACTCATGCAAGAGATTCGGCAAAGTTTATTGATGTTTGGGATCAACAGAGACATTCACAGGCATTAATTTCCAAAACTTAAAAAATTAAATGACATCTGCTCTTACATTTCCTTTGGCTATTTGTCATGTTCAGCAGCCCTCATTCCTCTGACACCATTCTCTTCTCTGAGGGACCCTTCCTCTGACAATCCATAGGTGCTAACTCCCTCACTTTATTATAGAAAACAGACTCGCCCAAGCTGTCCAGTGGTATCAAGGGGAACAAGTGGTTGTCAAACTTAGAAATGAAGAAACCGTGTGCTCTGCATCTTTGGAGGTTGAATAAGATAATCACAGGTGACAAATCACCTGTTCAAATTTCCATTGGCACTCACTTCGGCTTTGGGTTTGACTTCATTTCACCTTTTCATGTTGAATGACTCATCAGCATGTCAGTTGGAGGATGAAACTTTGATGTTCTAATTATTAGTACTGCAAATGTTTCTCCAGTATTTGCTTGTAAATGATTTGTCTTTCTTTTGACTGGTAAAAAACACGCCCTGCATCTCAGACCGCACTGTCATAGACTTTTCTCTTGTAATGTGAAATCAAACGTAAATTTTTCTTACTTTAAAAAACATTAGGGCTTGGCACCCATAGCACAGTAGCTAGGTCACCAGCCACATACACTGAGGGTGGTGGGTTCCAATATGGCCTAGGCCAGCTAAACAACAATGACAACTGCAACAAAAAATAGCTGGGAGTTGTGGCAGGCTCCTGTAGTCCCAGCTACTTGGGAGGCTGAGGCAAGTGAATCTCTTAAGCCCAAGAGTTTGAGGTTGCTATAAGCTGTGATTCCACACCATTCTACCCAGAGTGACAGAGTGAGATTCTGTCTCAAAAAAAAAGACTTAAGGGTATTTACCATTGCTTCACTAAATTATAGTGAAAGGAAATAATAGTGATCCTTTGGCTCCTGTTAGAAGTTTCTTTAGAAGAAAGAAAGAAAATAGGGACTGAAGGGCACCTGCTAACAGAACTTTGACTTATGAAGGATATTTTTAAGGAAGTGATTTTTTTCTGTCACCTATGGTAGAGTTCCAGCAACCTCAAACTCTTGGGCTTGAGCAATCCTCATGCCTCAGCCTCCTAAGTAGCTAGGACCACAGGTGCCCAACACAACACCCAGCTAGATTTTGTTGTTGTTGTTTGTAGGAGATAGAGTTTCACTCTTTTTTTTGTAGAGATAGGGTCTTGTAGGCTGGTCTCTAACTCCTAAGCTCAAGCAATCCTTCCACCTCAGCCTGGATTTATACCTCCCATAGTGCTAGGATTAAGGGAAGTCATTTTTTAACAATGTGAATATATTTCACATATCATTATATTATGTGTTTATATTTTAACTTATAGTTATTTTTAAAAACTGTAATGTAAAACTACTGATTATGAAAAAATCAGATCATGTTATATTTATAACACGAGAAAAGTCAGTGCAATAAAAATAAAATCAGGAGTTATGAACATGACATTTAGCCCATGATTTCATTAATGTTATTTATTAATGTTTGGAACAATGAGTTAAAATAGTTAAATAAATGGTTAAAAATAGTTAAAATGATAAAAACTCGACATGAGTGAGGATGATAATCACCTCATAAATAGAGAGCTTCACAGCAGCTGATTTTTGGGAGCCATGTTCTCCTGTGTTTTTCATCTCACTTTCAGAAGTGCCCGGAAGCTATAGGAATGCTAAACGTGGCTGTCTCTGAAACAAGAAATTCAGCCTCGCGGCAATCTCTATACTAGAAAATCTATCAGATAATTCAAAGTAATAGACATTAAATTTATGAGACACTTAATGTATCTTTGCTCCCATTTATTTCTATGAATCTCATTTTCTCTGCATCAAAGTCGATGGCTTTTGTTTGAAAAATGCAACAGAACATTTTAAAGCACCTGCCATTTCTACCCAACTTCCGTCTGTTCTTGGAACATTGCTCTGACAGTGAACATAGGAAACTGCAAAACATCCAGAGCTTCTCTCAGCCAAGTGGCCACTTCAGTTGATCCCCATGCTTGGAGGGATGTTAGAAAAGAAGAAAAAAGAAAGTAGAAGCTTCTAATCACCTCTGGTCATCCTTAGAGGCCAATATAGTTTTTGCCCAACCTTTGTTTTTCAAGTCTAAATGCAAGAAAATTTGATGAATCCCAGGAAAGACCCATCCCCAAATCTCCTCCTACCTGAGCCCTCTACTGCTTGAATTTTCCACTATGTGGAAAAATTATTTTGGTTAAAATACTATTTTTTAATGTAAAAAAATCCCAAGAAGACTAAAACTCAGCAAAGACTTCTATTTAGTGCCTTAGTTGATAAATAATAGTTAGCAGAAGATACTGATTGGATGGAAAGATACAAATATTTCTTATCTGGCTAGAATAGGATTTCTTGATCTCACTACTGTTATTTGGAGCTGGATAATTCTTTGTAGTAAATTTGGTGGAGAAAGAACAGAGTTGCTGTCCTATGCATTATAGAATGTTTGGCACTAGCCTGGGCAATATAAGTGAGACTTCATCTCTATGGAAAATAAGAAAGTCACCCAGGCATGGTAGTGGGTGCCTATAGTCCCAGCTACTCAGGAGGCTAAAGCAGGATTGCTTGAGGTCAGAAATTTGAGGTTACAGTGAGCTATAGTCCTGCTAACTTCACTCAAAAAACAAACAAAAGCAACCCCTAAGCTGTAATAACCAAAGATGCCTCCAGACAATGTTAAATGTGTCTTGGGAGGAAAATTGTTCTTGATTGAGAATCACTGCACTTGAGCTTTACCAGTAGTAATGCTATGTAAGGAATACCTGCAGGAATCTCAAAACCATTAAGGTGAGTGAAAGAAGCTTTGCCCCCAAGAGTATATGATTCCATTCATACGAACTTCTAGAACAACCCAAACCAATCTATAGTGTCTGCCTGTGGGGAAATGGGTGCAGTAATTGATGAGTTGAGATGTGAGGGAAATTTCTAAGGTTCTGACTATGTCATACAGCTCAATTGGAATTGGTTACACAGGTGTATACATTTGCCAAAAATCAGCAAGTGCACACTTAAAATATGTGCATTTTACTTTACCTAAATGAAAAGTAAAACAAAAAGAAAACTTAAACTAATAACAGGTATGCTGAAGTATTTGGGGAAAGTATTCCTATGTCTTCAATTTACTTTGCAATACATAAAAAAATAAGATAACATGATGAATAGAATTGGTAGAATCTAAATGTGGCACCTATATGGTAGGTATATGGTATATAATTTTTTTTTAATTTCCTAAACATTTAAATTTTTTTATGTTTTTGAGACACAGTCTCACTTTCACCCTGGGTAGAGCACCATGGCATCATAGCTCACAATAACCTCAAACTCTTGGACTCAAGCAATTCTCTTGCCTCAGTCTCCCGAGTAGCTGGGACTACAGGAACTCAATACAATACCCAGCTATTTTGAGAGACAGGGTCTTGTTTTTGCTCAGTCTGGTCTCCAACCTGTGAGCTCAGACAATTCATCTGCCTTGGCCTCCCAAAGTGCTAGGATTACAAGCATGAGCCACTGCTCCCGGCCCTAAATATTTTAATAGTTAAATATTGAGAAAAAAAAATTATGTGGCTAGCCAGCAGCTTCATCAACATTTGTGCTGATAAAGCCAGCCCTTTGCTTCCTCCCTTCATTTAAGTTCTCTCTCAAATGTCATCTTGTCAGAGCTCTCTCTGATCTACTTCCATAAAATAATGCCACTCCCAAGTCCCTAACTCGGTGTTCTGCATTATTTTTCTTTATTGCGTATATCATGCTGGACGTGGGGTTTTTTTTACTTATTTTCTCCTTCTGCTAGAACATATGCTCAATGAGATCAAATTCATTGTCCATTTCACATGCTTTTGAGACCCCAGGTCTAGAACAACAAATAAATATTTGTTGGATGAAAAAAATACTGAAAGAGATCAAGACAGCTTTTATATGCAATTGAATATGCAACATTACATAAAATTGGATATAATCTGTTCTCAAGGGATCTTTAGTTAGGTAACACAGGACAATAATAAATAAAGTAACAACACATGAAAGCCTGTGCTAAGGACTAAAGGAAAGCTGAAGTACAAACAGAAGGCCTCTTGGGAGAGATGAGACTGATGCTTTCTCTCCAAAGAACAGTAAAGACTATTGATTTCCTTGGACGTCATTCTTGTCACTCTCTGCTCCTGAATATATTGAAATGCCACTTTTCAGGGTTCTGTGGCTTATCAGATTCCCTCAACCATCTTTTCTTTTTTTTTTTCCTTTGTTAAGTTTTGTTTTAGTTTTGACCCAGCATTAATCCATCCAAAGAATTCATTCAACTTGGTGAGTTCCAACATAGTAAAGCTTTAGGGATTCCCAAAGCAAGAAAGGGTCAATGAGAGAAAGAATTTCACGATGTAATAATACCTGGTAGAACCAGACTCAGAGGAGCGAATGGAATGTGTAGCCCAGGTAAGAGGAGTTTACCTGGCACAGGAAAAAGACCATTTCTCCTTCTGAGCCTAGAGGGAAAGAAGTTGCTTGTAAGAGTAGAATTGAACAAGGGGAAGATGAGAAGGTAATGATATTTACGCTTCATTTTCTCTCTCAGAGAAGAGTAAGGACCTTGGTCACAGCCTAAGTGAACAGGAAATGGGTAAAGGAACCTTCCCTGCCAGTTAAGAGATGCTACAGGAGGATGCCTGGGTTCAAATGTCAATTCTGCGTGACTTTCCGCAAGTTTATTTATTTGTTATTATTTTTTAGAGACAAGGTCTCACTCTCACTCCAAGGCTAGAGTGCAGTGGCACAATCATAGCTCACTGTAGCTTTGAACTCCTGGGTTCAAGTGATCCTCCTGCCTTACCCTCAGACTGGGACTGCAGGTGTGGGCCATCACACCCAGCTAGTTTTTCTTATTTTTTGAAGAGACAAGAGTCTTTCTATGTTGCCCAGTTTGGCTTTAAATTCCTGGCTTCAAGCAATCTGTTGTAGGCCAACAGCCCCCCAAAAGACCCAAGTCTGTCTCAGCCTGTCTCAGCCTTGGTCCCCAGCACGCCCCCCCCTTGGGTTAATTCCGAGAACAGGTTTCTGACAAGGAAGTTCCCTGAGTTCCCTTACCACCCCCTGGCCATGGTTGAAACAATGGTGGAAACTCACTCAAACAGTTTCCCAGGTACTGGGCTTTCCAAGTTGTCCCCACAGTTACTGAGTTAGTTACTCCCCTGAGCCACCACGCAGCTACCCCCTGAGCCAACTACCTGACTGTAACCCCACCCTGTAACTGGCCGTGTTCTGCTTTTGTATATACTTTCTTTGCCAATCAGCACAAAAAGGGTATAAAAGGCTGCCTGCATTCCTCTTTGCTGCTGCTTGCCCTTTGGGGCAGCGGTCCACCTGTGCAGATGTAACCACCTGATTTGGGCCTTGCCCTTTGGGGCAGTGGTCCGCATGTGCAGGTGTAAATAAATCATCACCATGTGATTTGAGCCTAAAGTGGGTTCCATGTATTCTTATGGATGACGTCAGTTACAACACAATCCTCCTGCCTCAGCCTCCCAAAGGCTGAGAATATACGCATGAACCACACCACACCCAGCCCAAGCAAGTTAAATAACTTCTCTTTGCCTTACTTTTGTCATCTATAAAATGGGAGGTAGGATCATAATAATATCTATCTCACAGTGTTGTTAGAAGAATTAAATTTATTTATGGCCCGGCACAGTGGCTCATGCCTGTATCCTAGCACTCTGGGAGGCTGAAGCAGGTGGATTGCTTGAGCTCAGGAGTTCAACACCAGCCTGAGCAAGTTCAACACCACCCTGTCTCTACTAAAAAAAAAAATCTTGCCTCAGCTTCCCAAGTAGCTGGAACTATAGGTGTGTGCCACTATGCCTAGCTAGTTTTTTATATATATAAAAAAATTTTACATATAATATATATAAAATAAATATATATTTTATATTTTATATATAGAATATACATTTTTTATTTTTAAAAGGTCTGAGTATCTAATATTCTTTTCCTATTTTTCAAAATATATGGTAAGAAAAGATAACCTGCACTTGTATGTTTATCGCAGCACAATTCATAATCCCAAAGACACTGAATCAACCTGAGTGCCCTTTAACCAAGTATGACAGACAGAAGATGTGGTATATACAGTATATTACATATATACTATGGGATACTATGTGAGATGTTCTGGCATAAAACCTGGGTAAGGGTCTGCAAAAAAGGAGAGGAAGAGAGTCTAGGGTGAAGGAAAGACTTTAACAGAGGGGGAAATGAGAATGGAGACTAATCAGTTGTCACCTTAGCTCCCAAGGGGCAAAAGGCTTTTTGTAGCCTCCTCTGTACAGCTGGAATGGGGCAGTAGCCCAGTGTACCAGCCAGGGCTCTTCTCTAGTGTGGGCCATGTTATGGGCTTATCTTTAGGGTCTGGGTTATGGGAGTATCCTTAGAGTCAGGATTAGGGGTAGGGTATTTCCAGCATCTATGGCCTTGAGGCACTACAGGAATCTGTGGAGGGGAATGCTGGTTTCTGATCTGATTTCCTAAAATGGCTGGACTCTTGTCAGGGTTATGAGAACCCTCACACATAAAAAAAGAACAAAATCAGGTTTTTTGCAGCAACTTGCAGCAGGAAATGGAGGACATTATATTGAGTGAAGCAACACAAGAACAAAAAACCCAGACACCACATGTTCTCATGTCTAAGTGGGAGCTAAGAAAAGTGGGGTATTGTGTGGTCATACAGAGTGACAGAATGGACTTTGGACACTCAGAAGAGGGAGGATGGGAGGGGGATGAGGGAAAAGTTACCAATTGGGTACAATGTGCACTATTGGGATAATGGGTACACCTACAACCCAGACTTTTCTACCATACAACATGGCTATGCAACAAAACCCCACTTTACCTCCTTTTCAAAGAAAAAAAAAATTTTTTTTTACAGTTTTTGGCTGGGGCAGGGTTTGAATCCATCACCCCTGGCATATGGGGCTGGTGCCCTATTCCTTGAGCCATAGGCACCTCCCAAGAAAAAAAATTTTTAAATCACAAATACATGTTAAAGTTAAGGAGACAGAATTAACTTAGCTAAATTCACTTGTTACAATATATTTATTATTACTATTTATTATTCTATATTAATAGCTAAATATATAGCAACACATTTATGTTAAATTCTCAAATATGTTGGTAAACTTATATTTTCTGAAAAATATATCCTGACCTTCTGAATAGATTTGTGATTTGCCACATGTCCTCACTGGGGCTCAGAGCACAATGCCCCAGAAGGTGGCACCTTGGCGTGCACCTTTTTTAACTGAAGGAGACCGGAGGCCTCAGAAACAAGATCTGTTCAGGCCTGGCATGGTGCCTGTAATGTTAGCACTCTGGGAGGCCAAGGCATGTGGATTGCTTGAGCTCAAGAGTTCCAGATCACTCTGAGCAAGGGCGAGACACTAGCTCCACTAAAAATAGGAAAACTAGCCAGGCATCATGATGAGTGCCTGTAGTCCCACCTGCTTGGAAGCTGAGGCAAAAGGACCACTTGAGCCCAGGAGTTTGTGGTTGTTGTGAGCTATAATGACGCCACTACACTCTATCCAGGTGATATAGAGAGACCTTGCCTGTGTAGTGGTGGATGCCTGTAGTCCCGGCTACTTGGAAGGCTAAGGTGAGAGAACTGCTTAAGCCCAAAGTTTGAGCTGAGTTGTGACACCATGGCACTCTACCTAGGGCCACAAAGTGAAGTTCTGTCTTTAAAAAAAAAGAAAGAAACAAGGATTTTCTGATCTCCGGTGGTCTCTTCTTGCACTCCTGTCTCTGCCTCCTTTTCCTCCTCCTAACAAGGCATAGAATTCCTCTCCTCCAAGGTGGGTCATAAAACTAGGACTCCTTTTCCCCAACAAAAGCCAAAATACCTGGAAAGGTCACTCTCTCCCTTCTCCCTTGAAGACGCTTAATAACAAATGTCCTGTCCTGTGCCCAGGGGAAAGGAATACACACGGAGAGGCTGTACAGGAGCTGAAGAGACAGGCCTCTCTATGTTTTGCCCTCAGACTATCACCATTAGATGATTGGACCCTTTGTCCAGTCATATTTCTGATAGGGTCAAACCCCGGTCCAATAAGGTGGACCTGTCTAAAAGAATCGACCCCCTACCCTTGCGGTGGCCTCAACATCGCACCTTTGATCTCGCAATTCTCACTGATCTCAATAATTACTGTCAAAAATTAGGCCCATGGTCAGAGGTCCCCTATGTCCAGGCATTTCTCATACTTCCATGCATTCCTCCCCTCTGTTCATCCGTGAACCTCTCGGCTTCTCCTGATCCCCTTCCACAGCCCCTGCTGCTCCCCTCCGACCCTTCTCCTACGATCCTCCGTTCTCTCCATCAGAACACCTGGAAGCTTCTCTGTGTGGGCTAGGTCTCTTCCGTCTATAAGCTCTCATCAGTCACCCATTCTCTCTCTCTCTCTCTCTTTTTTTTTTTTGTAGAGACAGTCTCACTTTATCGCCCTCGGTAGAGTGCCTTGGCGTCACACAGCTCACAGCAACCTCCAGCTCTTGGGCTTAGGCGATTCTCTTGCCTCAGCCTCCCGAGTAGCTGGAACCACAGGTGCCCACCATAACGCCTGGCTATTTTTTTCTTGCAGTTCAGCTGGGGCCGGGTTTGAACTCGTCATCCTTGGTATATGGGGCCAGCACCCTACCCGCTGAGC
The DNA here is from genome assembly GCA_963573935.1 of Arctocebus calabarensis. NCBI lineage: Eukaryota > Metazoa > Chordata > Mammalia > Primates > Lorisidae > Arctocebus > Arctocebus calabarensis. The sequence continues at coordinate 5,581 of CAUYON010033340.1, read as the reverse complement.
CAGAGGCGCCACCCAGTCACCCATTCTCATTGTCCTCCAATGCCCACATTCATATCCTTCCCTTAAACAATACCCCATTCCCTCCTCCACCCACCCAACCTCTGCTGCACGTGGTATGAAAAAAAAATGGCAGAATTTCTCCCAGGGCCATGAGACCTTCCAGTGAGATCGCATTGATCTGGCATTCAAGGTGTGGCAGTGCCTCTCAGAGCTCCAGTATTGGTTTCTGCCATTAAGCAAAACCTAGCTACTTCTTACAACTCCATGGGGCATTCCAAAAAAAAAACCCAATCTTTCTCAGGATAGTGTTTTAAGTGCAGCAAACCAGGCTTCTGGGCAAAGCAGTACCCTTAATCCAACCCCCCACCAGACCATGTCCAGCCCCCAGCCTTCTGAATGCCCGGGTCTTCGTGAGCATCTGGGGCAGACTCTCTCAGAACATGGCTGAAGTTCCCTCCTGAGCCGAGCTGCAAAAGACCAATGACCCCTGGAAAATCAGAATGCCTCCTGGACTCCAGCCTAGAAAGCTGAACTCTAGGTATTTTTGCTTATGGAGGTAAGCTGATCTTTTCTCTTTTCCTACAAACATAGGCACAACTTCATCCATGCTGCCACCTGTAAAAATCCTCTAAAAATGTCCAAAGATCTCAGTAATGGGTATCAGAGGTCTTCTTAGGATGGCTGGTGCCCCTGGCAACTTCAACTGGCTCCCGCCTCTCACTGTTCCTCTCTCATTATTGTCTAATAAGGTCACTAATTATGATTTTTTCTCATTCTTAGTTTTGAACCAGTATCCCTCAGCTCATGTCTCTATTCATTAACCAGTCACCCACAAACAACTCCCCATATCCTTGCCTACTAGATACCAACTAGCTCAGACTGAAAAAGCCAAAGAGTTCCTGGAAACACCTCTCCTTCATCCCATTCCCCTACCCATCCCATTCTCTTTACAAACAGTCCATTCAGCCCCTCCCCCCACAGGAAGTAGTCAAAGTTACCATGCCCATCATCCCTCCTCTTTACAATAGAATAAAAAGACTGGAATGTTGGAGTCAAAACCCCGTCCAACTAGGGGTCCATCTAAAAGAATCAACCCTCCCCTCTCCCACTGGATGTCCTACCTAAGCAAGGTGAATGGTTCAACCCCCCACCCCACCAATGTCCCACTTGGGAAAGGTAAATGGGCCAACCCCCTCCCTTACAACAGATGTCCAACCCAGGGAAAGGAATGTACCAACCCTCACCTTTCCAACCTTTAAAACCCCCCCCATCCGCCATTACCCCCGTGTGGATTTTTTCCTGGTTGGAGATCCCACCCCACCTGCAACCAGGTGAAATAAAGCCATTTTAATTCACAAACTGGGTCTCTGTTTTCCTTTCATCTCGTGCCTCAACAATATTTCCTCTTTGGCTCCATAACCTTTCATTTGGTGCTGAAACTCTTTGGCTTCATAACCTTTCAGTTTCTACTTGGATATCCATTCTCCATCCGATCTAAGCAGCAAAAATGTAATTTTTTCTGGGTCTTTTTAGCCTTCCATTTCCAAAGGCTCCCATATCTTAATCCCCTTTCTTATCCCCCTAGCCTCTTTAATACTGACTGTGGCATTTTCCCCTACTCTTCAGACTATTTATATGCTTCTTACAAAAATACCATTCAAACAATAACCAACAGAGCTGTTGGCCAGTTTCAGAGCAAGATACTCAAAAAGCAGCCACCCCCAACCGAACTCCACTTCCTCCCAGACCTCCTCAGCTCTTTCTTGAGGAGTCCATGACAACCTCTCTACATCAAGAAGCAGCCTAAGAAATACTGACCCCTTCCCACAACAGTCAAGATTCTGGGATGATAGGTTGTTTGGAAGGACTCCAAAAATAGCAAGCACAGGCACTCCATTTTGAGCATAGGACACTCCATCCTGGCCATGAACTGACCTCTGCTGAAAGTACCCCCACCTTCTGGGACCAAGTCAGAAGGAACAAAAAAGCAGCTGAGTCAATGGCTTCAGGAGAGACTAAACCACAAAGGAACAGAATGATCTCAGTGGGAAGCCAGCTGGAACCCAAAGGTCTTAGGGGAAAGCCAGCTGGAACTGTACCTGACAAGTCGCTAGTACACCACAGTGACACCTGCCTCCTCTTACCCTACCTAAAACCTTTAAAAGAGGAGCACTCTTGCTTTTCCAGGATGATGCCTATTGAGTCTCATACCACCTCCAAGGTACCAAGTGAACTTTAGCTGTTGCTTCACATCTGGCTTCATCATTTGATTGAGTTGATAGCTACCTTAGAGACTGACTTGTATTTACCAAATTCATGCCAGGTTCCTGTAGAGACCAGAAGAGTAATAGTTGATTTGCAAAACAAAGTAAGGCCTCCAGGAGAACTGAAAGGCATGCTGTCAATAGCAGTGTCTTCTCTTCCCTGTTGGCAAATGTTTTGGAAGCTAAATTACTTTTTATTTGTTTGAGAGTCTCCCTGTGTCACCCTTGGTAGGGTGCCGTGGCATCACAGGTCACAGCAACCTCAAAATTTTGGGCTTAAGTGATTCTCTTGCTTTAGCCTCCCAAGTAGCTGGGACTACAGGCTCCCTCCACAACACCCAGCTATTTTTTTATATAGCTGTCGTTATTTTTCAGCTGGCCTGGGCCGAGTTTGAACCCACCAAAAGGACCAATGTGACACCATTTTGTTAACAGACTCCATTTTACAGGTCACCGTGTAATTTGCTGTGTAATGCTAGTTTTGCAAATTTTGATTCCTTGTTCCAGTTCCCCCTGACCACCCCCACTGGTTGAACAATACCAGCCCCTTCCTGCTTAGCCACCACCCACCCATTCCTGGCACCTCCGAGGTATCCAATCAACAAGTGACAAGATACCTGGATTCATCCTTACTACACCCTTCCCTTATCCCACTCCCCTTATCCCATTCCTCACCTCCCAACTTCCTTTCGGTACACTATAAGAATAACTCAGCTCCACCCCTCAGGCCGTTCAGATCAATCCACCATTTTGACGTAGCTGAAGGCCCGAGCCTAGGCTTGTAATAAACTTCACCCTTTGTTTTTGCATCGGGGTGCCTGGTGTGAGTTTCTTCTGGGGGGGACTCTGAAATTCGGGCACAACATTTGGGGGCTGTCCCGGGATAAGCCTCCCCCCCCTTTGAAGACCTCAAACCAATGCTCTGCGGGTGAGTAGTTCTTTGCCGGCTTTTGTTCTCTTTGTTCTCTCCTCTCTGTCTTGCTTTTTGTTCTGATCTTGTTCAGTAGTGGGAGCGTCAGGAGGTGGAATCCCTGACCTGCCCACAGATGGGGGACACCACGAATGAGTAACTGGGATGTGGAAACCCCAGATTTGGACCCCTGTGATGGGGACTTTTGTCTTCTCATTGAGGATTTCTCTGTCTTGCTTTTTGTTCCGATCTTGTTCAGTAGTGGGAGCATCAGGAGGTGGAATCCCTGACCCGCCCTCGGACGGGGGACACCCTGAATGAGTAACTGGGATGTGGAAACCCCAGATTTGGAGCCCCCCCCCCGTGATGGGGATTTTTGTCTCCTCATTGAGGACTCCGGTGAGTCGAGTCCACCGCCCAGCACTCCAGCACCATCTTTACATTTTGACTTCCTTTTCCGAACTCAGCGCAGCAGCATGTATCTGTTTATCAGTGTGCTTTTGCCTGCTTGTTTCATCTGTGTGTTACTATATTGGGATGAAATGGGACAAGCACAAGCGACTCCTCTAGCCCTAACCCTTTCCTATTTCCAGGATTTTAAGGGAAAGACCAAGGCAGATGGGGAGAGCAGCCATTTGGAATTCTCCTATGCCGTAAGCTCCCAACTGGTGAATAAAAGTCCTTCCTCTTATAAACATGATGTTTGGGTACTCTTTTTTTCCATTGGGCCTTGTCTTCCTGCAACATTTTTGGTTCTCTGACCGGGAATTGAGATCACCCTTGGAAAGAACATGCACCTGGTAGTTGCCACCAATCCTCTGGACACCCACGCGGGGACCCCTGATCGGCCTGGGCAACATGAACCACTGAACACGCTGGGGAGGCAGTTTGGCCTCCCTGTGTGGATGCCTCGGCTGGGCTGAGAAAGGACCCCGTCTGCGGGTCTTCAAGGAGTCAAACACCAGGAGGAACTGGCATGCAGGAACAGGTATCTACATGAGCAGACGTCTAAGACAAGGTATGATCGATCTTGGGGTTCCACTACAGTTGTAGTGGAAGAAGGAGCCTGATCAACTCCTTGGGCATTAGATTGCCAACAGGTCTGTTGAAAGGTGTGTGAGAGTGTGTGGATGTGGTGTGACTGAGAACTCTGAGGGTGGAGTTGGACCTCCCTTCACAGGGGCTAGGGGAGTGTTGGTTTGACTCCTATGGCTATGTGGCAGCTCGAGTGGGAAATCGAGGCTACCCAGGTTAAGAAATAGCTTGGAATTGTATGCATGTGAGTGCTTGGAGAGTGACTGAGATGGGTAACAATAGATGGGGTTTGCCTCCCCCCATTCATGGGGTGAAATGAATGTGTGAGTGTGTCCTTCTTCCCCCTCCAACTTTGCCCCCTGGCTATTCTGAGAGAAACTGGAAGTTCTGGGTTTTCTGCTTTCTGTCTTTGGTGGCGGCCACGTGTCCATGTGGGACTTGGGAGAAAATGAAAAGACATTAGAAAAGATGTTGTTGCAGTTTTGTTACTGGAATTTCTTCAGTGAGTCTTTGGTATCAGGAATTTGAGGATTAAACCTGCAGACCACAGATCAGTGATAAAATGGCATTCTGCTGGACTGAGCGGCATGTAGAGGAAGTGGAGAGTGCCAGAGCTACTGGCAGAGGGGCTGTGCCTTGGAAGGTGTTGATGGCACTTGAAAACCTGAGGGAGAGAGTGTGAATCTCGTGCTGGACAAGGTTGTACCCATATAAACAACAGGTCTCCAAGGTGAAAAGCCTCTGGAAGTGGGGAGGAAGCACAGGTCAGAGGTTTCCTGCATAAGTCCTTTGTCTATGAGTGAATAATTGGCCATGAGAGATACTTTGGCCAGGACTTGGTAGATAGAAAAATACCTTTACAAACTGAATGGGTGTTCTAGCAAATGAATGAATGCAGCCCCTCACCCTAGACAAGATTATTAAGCCTTTGCAATGGTTTTTGTCTGGGGAAGGGATTAGGGTGCATGCTCCTTAGTCAGGATGGAGCCATCCAAAATGTTTGGGACTGCTTTGTTCATTACCTTGCTAGGGCTCAGAGGGTTTGTGGCTGGAGATGGGAGTCTGATGTCTGAGCTCATCTGAGCCAGAAAAATGGGGGTTCCCTATCCAGCCCTGAGTGGGAAAATCCTGTATCAATGTTATAACTCATAAAATGTCTCTCATTTGTAAAATGTAATAATTTGGTTGTTTAAATTATTGGGGAATCTGAATCTTTCTCAAAGGATAAAATTCTTGCCTTTTAAACCTTCTAATTATCAGTTTGGCTGAGTGAATGGGTGACTTCATGGTAAACTGGGATCCTGTTTTGTGGGAAGTGAGTTTTTGAGAATAGAGAAATTAGACAGAAAGGAGAATGGCATTGTGTAAAGAA
>CAUYON010033337.1:0-14053 GCA_963573935.1 Arctocebus calabarensis | reverse complement strand
GGAAGGGACTGTATTCATTCGTTTCCTGGCCAAGGAACCCATACACCTATATATACCCTGAGACTAAAGGCCTAAAGGAGGAGATGGGGAAAGACCGGGAGAGAAACGGAGAGAGCTTCTCTCTCCCAACTCGATTTCTCTCCCTCTACCAGGAGCCTTAGTATTTTCTGTATTCTTTTCTGTGAATAAATTCTGTCTTACCACTAGGGGGTGAGGTGAAATAATGTAATGAAGAATAATAAAATACATGTTAATTTAAAAAAAAATATATATATATATACTTACTGTGCTTTGAACTTCGTTCAAAAATAATCTAATTAATGCTCTTTAAATATTGTGTCGGCACACCTAAGATCCTCTCACAGCACACCAGTGTGCTGTGCGGCACACAGGTTAAAAAGCCCTGCTCCAGATATTGGTCCTTTGTCATGTATGTGATCTGCAAATATTGCTCCTAGTCTTTAGCTTGTCTTGTTATCCTCATCAGGGCCTTTTGCAGAGCAACACTTTAAAATCTTGATGAAGTCCAATTTATCAGTTTTTTTAATGGATCATGATTTCAAGCACTCTTTACCAAACCGTAGGTCTCAAAATATTTTCTTCTACATTATCTTCTAAAAGTTTCACAGTTTATATATTTAAATCTATGACCAATTCTGAGTTAATTTTTGTTTATGGTATGAAATTTATTCTTGCCTAGGACTATCCAAGGAGATCCAAGAATACTTTTAAGGATGTGATATCAATGGATATGAACTCTAAGCCAGGTGAAGAAGAGAATGGAGATGGGCAAAGACTTACAGGTAATTCCACAATAAATGTAGCTACAAAGCAGGTCAGCTGATGTCTAGGAAGGAGGTGGTTGGAGACTTCAGAAAGAAAGCAGTTAGTGGTGATATAAACAAAGGTGCCATAGTGGCCAAGAAGATGGGCAGCCTAGATGTAGAGGATTATGTTGAAGAGTTGAGAAACTGGGATGTGGAGAGTAAAGGGAGTGACCTGTGGAAGCTGAGGTCAAAGAGTGCTGCAGGAGTAGGATGGAGAGGAAGCACCTTGGTCAGAGGCTCAAAAATTTCTTGAACGAGCCAGAGGTCCGGAGGTACAAAGGTCCAGCAATGGACAGTCTAAGACAAGGGAAAGGAACAAAAGAGGTAGTTTCAGGAGAGAAAGGCTTTGCAATCAACCATGGGGAACCAGGTGGTTGGTTGCCCTTTCTATTTCTCAGCCATAAAGTAAAAGGAGCATGGGAAAGAAAAAACAAAACAAAAAACTATCCTACCTTGAAGAGATAGTGGGGGAAGCAATGTCTTTAAAAGATCTCTGGCTCTCTGTGAAAACAAACAAGTAAAGGGATTATTTGGAGAAAATGTTGCATCAGCTGATCAAGGGCAAAGACAGTGGTTTCAGAAACCCAGAAATCCTGGGGGTGGGAAGAAGGTTTTGAGTCAGATTGGAGAGCAGAGACCAAGCGACAGAGTTGCACTGGGGTATCATAAAATTTTCTCAGACACACAGTTGTTAGACTTAGCCTGGGTCAAGAGTGGAAGTTCAGAGAAGAGGGTGAGTTAATGTTCATGCCACTCAGTGAGATAATGATGAGAAAGCACTTTGTTTATAAAACCATATCTTAAAAAGCTGGTGAAAGACATCACACAAATCAAGTTAATATTTTTCATCCTTGTCTAGATATATTTATGATCATATCTATACATGAAAGTATTTAGAAATATCTATTGGCCTAGATACAATAATTTCTTGTTAGTTATATGAACTAAATATGTGAATACACACACACACAAAGTACAAGCAGCTAGAAAAAGAAACAGACATTTTACAGGTTGTGTTTCACGGCCTTGATTTACTTCAGTCCACCCTCTCTTTGGTTTCTGCCTCATTCTCCTTTGTGCTAATTCTACTTCTCATCATGTTTTGACAGGTGAGCCAACAAATGCAAAGGGATCCAACCACAATACTGGAATGCCACCTTTGCCTCCTCATCCCAGCCAGAGCAACACTCCCTTTCCTCCTTGCAACAAAGCAGGCAAAACATACACTCCCCCCACCCCTCCATGGAGCCCAGTGACAAACGGCAGTGGTGCGGTTGTTTTGCTGACAGGGAGGGAATTTGTATGCAGTTGATAGGTCACCTGCCCTCTGCTCAGGATCAGCTCTCCACCCAAAACCCCTGTGAGCTTCAATCTTAGAACACTTCAGGCTTCAGCCAGCACAAACATGTCACAGCAAGAGGGACAGAGATTGTATTTGTACATGCAATTGTTTAAACATAGGCTTTATTTGATCCTTAAAAAAAAAAAAAAAGCACCGTTATTATATTACAGCCAAAGGAATTTAGCCTTTAACCTGCAGTTTCCTTACTCAGGAATATAAAACCTTCTTTTCCGATAAGAGGTCAGGCCCAGTAGAATTTTCTTCTTTCCCCTCATTCCTGGGAGTGAGGTAATTAACTAACAACCTAATCAGACCCTGTTTTACACAAGCTAAAATAATAGAAGGTGGATCTTTGGTAACATGAAAGAAAAAAACAGAAGTTTCTGGCATTATATTGCAGAGAAATACATGATTAGAAGTGATTAATATCTATCAAAGAAAGATGCATTATCACCCTAAGGCCATACCATTTTTTTAGTCCCCTTCCAATGGGAATAATGGAGGGAACTTGGACCCTCTGCAATGGACTGAATATGAGTGTTCCCTCTGAAATTTGTATGTTGAAATCTTAACTTTCAAGGTGATAGTACTATGAGGTAAGGCCCTGGGGAGGTTATTAGGGTTAGATGAGATCATGACGGTGGGGCCCTGATGATGAGATTAGTGCCCTGATGATAGGCCCTGCAGAGATAAGAGAACTCTCACCCCTTCTATCACATTAGGTTGCAGTGAGAAGACCTTTCTGTGAGGAAATAGGCCCTCGTCAGATGCTGAATCTGCCAGCACATTGATCTGAGACGTCCCAGCCCCCAGAACTGTGAGAAATATATTTCTTCAGTTTAGAAATTCCTCAGTTTATGGTGCTTTGTTATAGCTACCTGAAGGAACTTAGACACTCTCCCCTTCTGTCCAGCTCCACAGAGAGCCTAGCAGTGAGGACAGCTGACAAGGACAGGACGGTTGGAGATCAAAGGGAGAAAGACCAGAGAAAAACGCCTCTCTGTTCTGTTGCCCACTGAGGAGAAGGATTCTCAAGGATTAATTTCCACCAATGGGCAAAATCCAAGAACACTTTGTGCTATCCTCCGAACCCCATGTATCTGCCCAATCATCAAATAGCAGGGTTTTCTTTTTCCTTTCAAGTAGTGGCCTATGTATTTGTTTTCTATGCTATATGACAAATTAAAAGCTTAAAACCACACACATTTATTATCTCATATATTGAGGCAAGAGTCTGGACACAGTTCAGCTGGATCTTTTTTGGATCGTAGAAGGTTGCAGTCCAGGTGTAGGCCACGGCTGTGTTCTCTGAGAGGCTTGACGAGCAGAGGATCTGTCTTCATCATCCCTCAGGTTGTGGGATTTATTTCACCACAGGATTCACGGCAACGCACTTCTTCCAAGTCAGCAACAGAGACGGAAGGAAAGAAACAATGTGATAGAGTCTTACGTGACCTAACTTAATCCTAGGAGTGACACTCCATTACCTTTGCCATTTTCTACTGGTTAGAAGCAAGTCAAGGGACCTGTCCACACTCCAGGAGGTGGGGACCTCAGGAGGCGGAGTTCAGGAGGTCCGCGCGGAAGCCTGTCTGCCTCCGTCTGTATCTCCCCAGCCTAGAAATTGCACACTATGGCTAAGGAGCTCTAAAAGCAACATTTGCGGAAGAATCATAAAATGAAGGAAGGTATCTAAAATCTACACACATACACACCCCAAACCTAAGGATAAAATGAAGCCAAGAGTTTTTTCTTAGTGGTTGGGGACATGACATGTCACAATCATACAGCCATGGGTTTGAATCCCTGATCTATAATTTAGGTGGTCACTTAACTTACTAAGCCTCAATTCCTGTCTTTAAAATGGGAATGATGATTCTTACCTTTGGGGTTATTAACCAGAATTAACTTAGATAAAGTGGGTAAAATACTTAGCACAAGGCCTGGCACAGAAGAGCTCAATAAACAGTCACCCCTGCATCCAGGTAAGAGCCTCAGGTTGGGCAAACAAGCTAGAACTTTTACAATGTGCTCTAAACTCAGAGAACTTAAACTCCAAGGCTGGGTGTCCTTTGAGGCCTGAGAGAGTTGGTTACCAGTTTGGCTCCATGGTGCCCTCAAAGCTGTGGGTCTCTCTAACCTCCCAGTGGTTCTGCCCCGGATTCTTAGCCTACCTTTCCTGGATCTTCATCAGTAAAACCAGTGAACTTTTGCCATGCTGGGCTCAAAGTCCCTGCAGACTTCCAAACTTCGCAGCTGGAAGGCCTTGGGGAAGGCTTTTCTCACCCCAGTTCCTCCCCGCATGCGTCCCGCCATCTTGTGCCGAGGCGGAGACTCTGGGGTCCTGGATGACTGTCTTAGCACAAGTTTTCTACTGCTAGTCCCACTTAGACCTTGGAACCTGGCTTCTGAGATGGGTTTCCTCAATTACCCATTCACTGAGCACTTAGGCAACACCTACCATGTGCCAAGCACTGGGCTAGTTTTAGCGTGAGAACAGTGATGAATGCAGAGCACCCCCACCTTCAAGCTCCCCATAAGCCCATGCTAAGGCAGGTACACACCAACCAAGAAAAGCTGACCCCTGACGTCGGGCAAGAGTGTATCAGACACCTTACTCTGACCCCTCAGTCTTGAGAGTGCAGGGTTCAGACAGGCCCATGCTTTCTGCCTCCCTCCAGACTGACCTATCCTGAACACAATCTCACACCACTTGTGTGCTTCCCATTCCCACTGCCGTTGCATGCCTTTCTCAATAAACAATTTTTATGCTGATGGTTCAGTAAATGTTTAGTATTAATATTTCACAAGCCATGTTTTCCTCTATCCACAGAAAATGTGAGACTGACTTGTTCACTGCATCAATCTTCGGCACTGCAGCTTCATACCCCGCTCTCCCATTTATCCCAGGTTTCTGAGGATTTGCTGGTTAAGAATCATTGCCTTGGCTCGGTGCCTGTGGCTCAACGGGCTAAGGCACTAGCCACATACACCTGAGCTGGCGGGTTCGAATCCAGCCCAGGCCGGCCAAACAACAATGACAGCTGCAACCAAAAAAAAAAAAAATGGCCAGGCATTGTGGTGGGTGCCTGTAGTCCCAGCTACTTGGGAGGCAGATGCAAGAGACTCGCTTGAGCCCAGGAATTGGAGGTTGCTGTGAGCTGTGATGCCACAGCACTCTAGCCAGGGTGACAGCTTGAGGCTCTGTCTCAAAAAAAAAAGAATCACTGTTTCAGAGCTCATTACATATTTTTCATTTGGCTTGCCCAGCCAAGGCTGCTATCTTTTTTTAAATGTCATTTTCACAAAGAATGACATCTTTGCGGTTTCAGAAGAGTTGTTCTCTACATTCAGGTGAGCAGAGAGTACAGAGCCTTGATGGGGTACAAACTCTAGCCACTAGCATCTTAATAATTCTAAAACCAATGCAACTAATAATAAAGGTTAAAATATAGAGAAGGATTACGATGCGCCAAGGGTTTATATGTTATGGTGTTAACTCTCACTATCACTTTGAGCTGCACACTAGTACCAGTATTTAAGAGCCCTGGAAGCCAAAGGGTGAAGATTCAAAGATCAAGGTCAACAGTCAGTGGGTGGTGAGAGAGTCACCACATTTACTGACTACCCTCCTGGTAGTCTTGTGCAGTGGGGTCCCTAACTGTGAAGAGGGACGTATAGATCTGAGGACAAAATCAGCTTGCCCAATACTTTGTCCAAGGTCAGCCCTGGCTCCAAGAGGACAAGGCGGGATCAGTAGCCACAAGTCCAATAGCTAGCTAGCTAGTCAGGGTATAGCTGCCACATTTCAGGGTGTGCATCACAGCCAGCTCTGGAAATGGCAAATAAATAGTGCCCACTCAGCCAGGTGTGGTGGCACACCCTATAATCCCAGCACTGTGAAGCCGAGGCACATGGATTGCTTGAGCTCAGGAGTTCGACACCAGCCTGAGCGAGAAGGAGACCTTGTCGCTACTAAAAACAGAAACACTAGCTGGTGGTCGTGGGGGGCGCCTGTGGTCCCAGCTGCTCAGGAGGCTGAGGCAAAAGGATCACTTGAGCCCAAGAGTTTGAGGTTGCTGTGAGCTGTGATGCCACCAGGGCACTCATCCCAGGGCAAAAGAGTGAGACTCTGTCACCACCCCCAAAAGTGTCCAGGCTACCTCTGTGGAATACCAAGTACCAAGGAGGGGAAAGGAAGGAGGTGGCCTAACTGGGAAGGACGTGGAGCAGAGACGACTTTTAGACATCTCTCAGGATGGAGGAGGAAATGCTCTTTTCTGGAACAAAGCTTGTAATTCTGAGTCTTGTCTTCCTAACAATGACCGGGACTGTCGATGGTGAAGGACACGGATCAAAGGCCCAGTGGACTGGGGAGCTGAGCCTGCACCGGCCTTTGCAGCCACCCTGCTCGCACAGATCCTATCACACTATGAAGTAACATCTTCAGACAGGAGAGAACTAGCATGTACCCGTCTAGGTGTTTCTCTACAGCACTTCAAAGGAGCATCCCCTTTGATGGTTTTCACTTCCCACCCACAAGTGATAAGGAATGCGAACAGATTACTCACTGAAATTACTCAGAGACCTCAGGCTGACGGGAGCTTTAGTTTGACCCCTCCCCAGTGCTGAGGGAAGGATAAAGCAGGGAATTGAACACTGGCTCTTAAGACTTCCACCAGCAAGTGACACACACACCCCTTGCTTATGTTTCACTGGCCAAAATAAGTCATCTGGCCGGCCTAATTCCAGTGCCATCCTGCTGTGTGCCAGGGAGGGTGAGGGGGACGGTGGGCACAGAAAACACCTGGTAAACAGTGCTGATGACTGACACAAACACCAAGCAGGTATTTTTAGGAGGTAAAGGAAAGGAGTATGCTCTTCAAAAAAATAAGGAACATGCTCAGTGCCGTAGCTCCAGCAGCTAGGGCGCTAGCCACGTACACTGGAGCTGGTGGGTTCAAATCCAGCCCAGGCCTGCCAAATGACAATGATTACAACAACAACAACAACAAAAAATAGCTGGGCATTGTGGTGGGCACCTGTAATTTCAGCTACTTGAGAGGCGGAGGCAAGAGAATCGCTTAAGCCCAAGAGTTGGAGGTTGCCGTGAGCTGTGACGCCACAGCACTCTACCCAGGGTGACAGCTTGAGACTCTGTCTCAAAAATAATAATAGTAATAATAATAAGGAACAGTGATACACTGTTGGTGAAACTGCAAATTAGTATACCCTGTATGGAAAACAACATGGAGATTCCTCAAAGAACTAAAAGGAGACCTACCAGCAATTGATTGATCCAGCAATCCCACTACTGCTTATTTACCAGAAATAAGCCACTTGCACTTTGCATTCGAGTGTTTATTGCAGCACAATTTACAATCGCAAGGATGTGGAATTAACTCAAGTGCCCATCAGTTCATGAATGGATTAACAAAATGTGGCGTGTATATATACACACAAACACACCATGGAATACTGCTCAGACATGATGAAAGATGACTGAATCCCTTTTGCAACAATTTGGATGGAACTGGAGACCCTTATCTTAAGAGAAGTATCTAAAGAATGAAAAAACAAACACCACATGTATTCATTATTAAATTGGAACAAACCAATGAGCCCACATATGCACAGAGGGAAGTAAAACTCAGTAGAAATTAGGCAGGTGGGAAAGGTGGAGGGATGGATAAAATCGCACCTAATGGGCACAGTTAACCCTGTCTTGGTGATGGACACACTTACGAGGTCAGACAATTAAGTTCTCAAACTCATCCTAGAAAACGTGCCACATACCTCATTGCTGAATATCACTAGGGTCAGCAGGCGGCTAGAAGGAGTACTTCCAAGGTGACAGTAGTGATATTCAGCAATAAAGGATGGAGCACTTTTTCTAGGATGAATTCGAGAACTTACTTGTTCAGCCTCATATAACTCTGACAAGTAGTACAGAAGTAATCCATATAACCAAGACATTTGTACTCCTGTACAAAAATTAAATTTTTTTTAATTTTCAAATTTAAAAAAAAAAAGAAAAGAAGATTAGGCACTTATGAGCTTTGTTTTTTCTGCATAGTAATTTCTCAAATGGAATAGCCCCATGAGGAGCACCATAATTGTTTAATTGTTTAAGGAAAAAGGCATCTTGATCTGACTGGATTATCTAGGAAAAATGATACTGAAAAAATTGTAGAATTTATGAAACTGGAACAAAACAATGTTCTGACGTGTAACAGGAGGATGACACTATCTATCTGGCACTTTGGATTGTTGGTGAGAAGGCTAGGAAAACCCACCAGGGGGACTCTGCAAAGGTAAAATACCCAAACACAGAGGGCACCATTAACCATTTCTCCCTTGAACTTCAATATTGTCTTGTTATTTCTCCAAACAATTTCCAAGCAGTTTACTGTGTATCACATCTGGAGCTTCAAACAATCTGACAGTGACTACTGATGTTTTATTCACTTGCTCCTCCACTCAACATATATTTACTTTAAGAACTTACTATTGGCCAGGTGCAGTGACTCACACCTGTAATCCTAGCACTCTGGGAGGCCGAGGCAGGTGGATTGCTTGAGCTCACAAGTTCGAGACCAGCCGGAGTAAAAAATGAGAGCTCATCTCTACCAAAAATAGAAAAACTGAGAGAAGAGGATCACTTGGGCCCAAAAGTTGAAGGTTACTGTGAGCTATGAAGCCATGGCACTCTACGTAGGGTGACAGCTTGAGACTCTGTCTCAAAAAAAAAAAAAAAAAGAACTTACTATGGAGATATACTTCTCCAGACACCAGGGATACAAAGATTCATGGTCCTTATCCTTAGGGCTCTCATTAACAAATTTGATGGGGGAGAAAGAACAAGGATCAGAAAATGTTAGAATATTGCAAAAGTACAGTTTATGGGAACATGTACCAGTTATTATGGGAGAGTTGTTAGAACTGATGACATTTATAAGGACATCACCTGCCTTGGAAAAGAGTGCTGTGTCTGTATAATCCACCCAATGCCCGGGCATGTGACTCGTGCAAGGTGTGCATTGTACAATTTCAGGGCACGCCCATCCCTCACAGACTTCTCAGATTCGTGTGGATGTCAGACTGCTGTCTTAAACCTCGGGCACCACGACAGAAGTCACTGTCTGGACTAGCAAGTCTGCCGGCAGCTAACCAACATTTAGTTCTCTGAAATATTTTCGTTATTTGCCTACTCTTATTTTATTAATACTAATGTAATGGCAGTCTCTAACTTCTTAAACTTTTTTTTCAATAATCATTGATTATACATCTAGACTGAGACTGTTCTAACCACATGAAGACCAAGATGAATACAAGTCACTATCGTTGACCCCAGAAAGCAGGGAAGAAAGACAAAGGCAGGTGGGTGTAATCGTCCCTACTCTCAATCCTGTCTGAACCAATCAGAGTCCTTGTGACTGGAGCAGCTGGTCAAATTGCATACTCACTGCTATACAGTACTGGAAATGGATCTGTTTTTGGTAAAGAACAGCCTGTAATTCTCGTGCTGTTGGATATTACCCCC
The DNA here is from genome assembly GCA_963573935.1 of Arctocebus calabarensis. Taxonomy (NCBI): domain Eukaryota; kingdom Metazoa; phylum Chordata; class Mammalia; order Primates; family Lorisidae; genus Arctocebus; species Arctocebus calabarensis. The sequence continues at coordinate 4,341 of CAUYON010033337.1, read as the reverse complement.
AGGATGGGTGTCCTGGATGGTGCCCTAATGGAACTGCAAGACTACGTTTCCCCTCCTGAAAGATGTCATTGTAACAGATAAAGAAGAGGTTGCCCTCAAAGACCTGGATGTGGCCATTCTTGTGGGCTCCATGCCAAGAAGAGAAGGCATGGAGAAGAAAGATTTACTGAAAGCGAAGAGAAAAATCTTCCTATCCTAGAGTGCAGCCTTGGAGAAATGTGCCAAGAAGTCAGTTAGGGTGATTCTTGTGGGCCACCCAGCCAGTACCAACTGCCTGACTGCCTCCAAGTCAGCTCCATCCAGCCCCAAGGAGAACTTCAGTTGCTCGACTTGTTTGGATCACAACCAAGCTCAATCTCAAATTGCTCTTCAACTTAGTGTGACTGCCGATGATGTAAAGAATGTCATTAACTGGGGAAATCATTCCTCAACTCTGCGGTTACAGCAGAAGGTGGCACAGCTGATAAAGGGTAGCGAACTCTGCTCATCGCTCCCTGAACCACTCTGGCTCCTTTCAACGCATAAAGTTACCCTGTGTTTTTCCTGCAGATTTCTCTTGGATGGAGCACGTCCTTCCTCCTACTGTTACCTTGTAGTGGTTGAGAACATAGGCTGGTCCACTATCCCTTAAAGTGTGCTCCCCAACCAGCAACACGAGCATCCTTGGGGAAAGGTTAGAAATGCAAATCCAGGCGGTGCCTGCGGCTCAAAGGAGTAGGGCACCAGCCCCATATGCTGGAGGTGGTTCAAACCCAGCCCCAGCCAAAAACTGCCAAAGAAACCCCCCAAAACAAAAACAAAACAAAAAGAAAGAAATGCAAATCCTTGGCCCTAATCCCAGACAGGGTGAAACGAAGTCCAGGAATCTGTGGTTTCACAAGCCCTCCAGGGATTCTGATGCGCACTGATGTTTGGGGACCCTGGACTCAGACATCCTGGCACCCATCAGCTCCATGCCTTAGGCAGGTGGTTAATCTTGCAAAATCTCCAAAGGGTAGAACAGTAGTACGTACCTCCATCGGTTATCACGAAGAAGGAATGAGTTAGTGCAAATATGAAGCCCTTCACTAATCCTTGGTGATTGGTAAGCACTCATATTATTCCTATTATCACTTGTCATGGTTTCCTTTTCCTTTTTCTTTTTTTGAGACAGAGTCTCAGTACATCACCCTCAGTAGAGTGCTGTGGCATCACAGCTCTCAACAACCTCAAACTCTTGGACTTAAGCAATTCTCTTGCCTCAACCTCCTAAGTAGCTGGGACTACAGGTGCCCATCACAATGCCTGGCTATTTTTTTTTTTTTATAGTTGTTGTTGTTTAGTAGACTCGAACCGGGTTTGAACCCGCCAGCCCGGGTGTATCTGGCCAGCACCCTAATCACTGAGCTACAGGTGCTGAGCCTTTTACTTTTAAATCACCATATTAGCAAATTTAATTTAGGGCTGTGTTTCTTTTCTTCTCGTCTCCTTCACCACCATCATCTCAATAGCACCACCCTCACCACTCTTTGGCCTAATACACACACACACACACATATACACATTTGGCAATAGCATAAGATTCACCATTTTAACCATTTTTATGTGTACAATCCTGTGGTATTAAGTACATTTACATTGTGCTACCATTACCACCATCCAGCTCCAGAATTTTTTTTTATCATCACTAACTAAAACCCGGTACCTAGTAAGCAATCATTTCTCATTTTCCCCTTCCCTTCTCATCCCTGGAAGCCACCCTCCTTCCTGTCTTTATGACTTTGACCACTCTGGATATTTCATGAAAATAAAATCATAGAATATTTACCTTTTGTAACAGACTTATTTCATTTAGCACAATGTCAAGGTTCATCCATGCCATAGCACGTGTCAGAATTTCCTTCTTTTTAAGGCTAATATTCCATTGTGTGTATGTATATGTCACATTTGTTTCTCCATTCATCTATGGAGGGAAATTCGGGTTTCTTTCACCTTTTGGCTATTTGGGAATAATGTTAGTATAAACACAGGTGCACGGATATCTCTTGGAGTCTCTGCTTATAATTCTTTTTTTCCCCCTGCTTATAATTCTTTTGGGTCTATACCCAGAAGTAGATCGTTGGTGCTCTACTAATCTTTTTTTTTTGAGACAGAATCTCAAGCTGTCACCCTTGGTAGAGTGCTGTGGCGTCACACCTCATAGCAACCTCAAACTCCCGGGCTCAAGCAATTCTCTTGCCTCAGCCTCCCAAGTAGTTGGAACTACAGGCATCCCCACAACACCGGCTATTTTTTTGGTTGCTGTTGTCATTGTTGTTTTGCAGGCCTGGGCTGAATTCAAACCCACCAGCTCTGATGTCTGTGGCTGGCACCCTAGCCGCTGAGCTACAAGGTGCCGAGCCTGCTCTACTAATCTTGATAGCCTCCATCTTTGTAAGATAAACCTTACTTTCTCCTCTCCTCTGTCAAGCTGGCTTACCCTTAGCTACCAAAGGATGGCATGCACCCAAGAGAAAGTTACAGAGTTGCCTTGCATTCTTTGAAAACTTAAAACTGGTGACTAAAGGGAAGTCTTCTCCTAAAAGCTATGTATGCCCTATACTTCATTTCATTAAAGGTTTTTCTGTCCATCAACAAATACAAAGTACTCAAAGAGAAAACTTTATCTTCTTCTATCCCACTAGTGGCAAGGACCTGGGGAAAAAGGGGAATTATAGGGTAGACTGTCTGCTATGATAACTTACTTTTCTTTCAGTTCTTTCCAACCAAACACACAATATCATTAACTTTGACTGTGGTCATCACTTTGACTTCTGGCTTAATCTATTTTGACTAGGAATATTGTCCTCGGAAACACTACAATTTCCTGAAGAGACTGCAAATCAGCAGTCTTGCCTAAAATCATACATGGCCATTATCTTTCCTCTGCTTGAAAGATGTACAAAGACAGTATGTCATTGTGAGCCAAGAGGTTTTCTTTATTTAGTGTCTGCCTTCTGGCTCAGCTATAAGGTAAGGCAATTAGATACCCAACATTTATAATAGACATGCTTGACTTCCTTGATATGTCCGGCAGAAGTTAAGCAAACACAAAGATAATAGACTTTAACTAGCAGTTAGGAAGTTTAGACTTCAAACTTTTAGACTGTATAAAAAATGATGGCGAGACAATGGACAATGTATTCATTTACTACTCAAAACCACCTTGAGCTGGAAATTTAAAGCAGAATCGTTCCTACCTGTGAGGTCCACACAAAATAGATACTAAACATCTTTCTGTCCAAGGTTTTTCATCTGGGCATTGTCTAGAATAAGGTAAACAAATGTGATCCCTCTAGGAGGCACTGTTGGGTAGTGGAGATATAGTTTGGAGTCAGGTTGCTAGGTTGCTCGTCACCTCCACCTCATCCTTGACCTTGAGCAACTTATGTAAGTTTTTCACGTCTCAGTTTCTTCACTTGAAAATTGTAGAAAGCACACGCAGGTATTTCTTCATTCAATGATAATTGGTACCTGGAAAAGGCCACTTAAAATAAAGGTATCAAATATCATTGAAAAAAATAGGTGTTATTGAGACATTTTCTTGAAAAATGACCTAAAGATCATGCAAATTATAAAATTATCTTACATTTAACCAAATTCAGTTTAAAATTTCCACTATACAGTTATCCTGAGGGGGAAAATCCAGCAAATAAATTATTTAGGAGATTTTTGTGAAATTTTTCAAACAAAAGTATATAATGTCACTATATATTCTTCATTTCATCTTTGACTCACAAAGAAAGATTAATAGGATAGATAATTTGCAAAACTATTCTGGGGCTTGATCAAGTTTTCTAAGGGTCCTTTCTATTCCTTTGGTGGCGGGTCTTTCCTTTTGAAGTACTTGTCACCATTCTCATCATTGTCTTCTTCAATTGCTAACAGGTTGAGTCACATCAGATTCTCATTTGCCGTGTAATGAGACTTGCACGTAATTTTTTTTTTTATTGAATCATAGCTGTGTACATTAGTTCAATCATGGGGTACAGTGTGGGGGCTTCACACGCAATCTGAGATATTTTTATCAAACTGATTGACATAACATTCATGATATTTTCTCGTTTACTGTATGAAAACATTTTTGATCCGTATTTAGAAGTTTTCTCCTGACCCTTCGAATATGTACCACACATGTGATCTCACCCTTTGTCCCAACTCCCCACTCCCTCTCCCTCCCCTTCCCTCCCTCTCCCCTTTCCCCGTCTTCCTGTGCAATAAATGGGTTGCAGCCTTCACTTGAACGATAAAGAATTTGTCTCATATTAGGGGTGTATACATTGGATACTTTTTCTTCCATTCTAGAGATACTTTGCTAAGGAG
>CAUYON010033336.1:0-40042 GCA_963573935.1 Arctocebus calabarensis | reverse complement strand
TATCCCAGAGGTTCTGATAATTCATGTCTTCATTGTCATTTTGTTCCAAAAATTTGGTAATTTCCTTCTTAATCTTGTCTATGACCCAGCTATCCTTCAGCATAAGGTTATTTAGCTTCCATGTTTTTGTATGAGTATGCAAATTCCTGTTGGTATTGAGTTCAACTTTTATTCCATGATGGTTGGAGAAGATGCAAGGAATAATTTCTATTCTTTTAAATTTGCTGAGATTAGATTTGTGACCCAAGATGTGATTAATTTTTGAGTATGTTCCATGGGGTGCTGAGAAGAACGTGTATTCAATTTTATTAGGGTGAAATGTTCTGTAGATGTCTGTTACATCCAGTAGTTGAAAGGTTATGTTTAAATCTAAAATTTCTTGACTTGGCTTCTTTTTGGAGGATCTATCCACCACTGCTAAAGGAGTATTAAAATTTCCAACTACTATGGAGCTGGAGGAAATCATGCTACTCATGTCTATTAGAGTTTTTCTTATAAATTGAGGCACAATCTGGTTGGGCACATAAATATTAATAATTGAAATCTCATCATATTGAGTGGTACCTTTAACAAATATGAAATGTCCGTCTTTATCCTTCTTTACTTTGGTTGGTTTAAAGCCTATTGTATCTGCAAATAAGATTGCAATGCCTGCTTTTTTCTGTTTTCCATTTGCCTGGAATACAGATGACCATCCTTTCACCTTGAGTATAAGGTTATCTTTTGAGCTAAGGTGAGATTCTTGTATGCAGCAGATATCTGGCCTGAGTTTTTGTATCCAGTCAGCCAACCTATGCCTCTTTAGAGGACAATTTCAACCATTCACATTAATGGTGTGAATGTAATGATAAATCTTTAGAAAGTCCAGTGGACATTTTTAGTCCTTTCATCAATGTGGAAGATGAAATTTGATAAATAGTTTCTGGGTGAGTTTACTTTTGTGGTGGAGGTTTGCACTGGTCATTGTGGAGGATAGGTCTGAGAATATCCTGGAGAGCTGGCTTAGTTATAGCAAATTTCTTCAGCGTGGATGGATGTCGTTGAAGTATTTAATTTCTCCATCGTAAATGAAACTCAGTTTAGCTGGATACAAGATCCTGGGTTGAAAGTTCTTTTGTTTTAGGAGATTGAAAGTTGATGACCATTCTCTTCTAACTTGAAAGGTTTGATTGGAGAGATCTGCAGTTATTCTAATGTTCTTCCCCTTGTAGGTAATGGATTTCTTACATCTGGCTGCTTTCAGAATTTTCTCCTTCATATTAACTTTCATGAACTTAATTATGATGTGCCTGGAGGATGTCTTATTTGGGTTGGGTTGTGCTGGGGTTCTGAAACTGTCTGCTATCTGAATTTCAGAATCTCCTGGCATGTCTGGAAAGTTCTCTTTCATAATCTCATAAAGAAGAAACTCTGTGCCTTGTGATGCCACTTCATCGTTTTCAGGTATCCCTATAAGGCAAATATTGGTTTTCTTCGAGTTATCCCAGAGCTGTCTGAGAGAATGATCCAGTTTTGCCTTCCATTTCTCTTCTTATTTGGAAGTTTGGGAGCATTCAAAAGCTTTTTCTTCCATGTCAGAAATCCTTTCTTCTGCTTGCTCCATTCTGTTACTGAAGGATTCTACTGTATTTCTCAGATCTTTGAAGGCTATAACTTCTTGTCTCAATGTGTCAAAATCTTTGGTCATTTTGTCTTTGAGTTCATTCAGTTCTTCAGACATCTTTTGGGTCATCTTTTGGATTACTGCTTGAAATTCTAATTCCATCTTTTCCTCCACCTCACTAATCTTAGTTGCTATCTAGACTCTGAATTCAACTTCTGACATCTCAGCCATTTGCTTATGCAAGGGATCTTGTGCTTTATCTACCTTGTCATTCCTTGGGGGAGTTGATCTACTCTGATTATTCATATTGTCAGAGTTTTTCTGTTGATTCCACCTCATAATTATTTTTCACTGTTGCCTATGACCTTCCTCAGAGGTGGGGAGGTGTCTCTCCCAGATCAGACCCTGGCAGAATCACTCTGTTGCTACTGGATCATTGTAGGGAGTGACCCTGTGTCTCTAATGATTTCTCAAACCCCTCAGGGTGGAGAGCTTAAATCCTCCTCAGCCTGCTTAGAAGACACTTTAAATTGCTAACTTGGGCTAAGCAGAAGCTTTCCCAGGAAAGCGCTTATGGCTGGGATCACTCCTTAAATGGCTATCCACTTACCCAGTGTGCCAAAACTGGTCTCAGTCTATGCCCCTGAGGGCTAAGGCTGCAAGGCATCTCAGTCTCCACCTTTAGGCTGCTCAGTCACTAGATTACACGCTACCACCCAATGCTTGTTCTGGGGCCCTGAGGGTGGAGCTTTCCAGGGCAGTTCTTTCATGATGGCTCTGCACAGCCCACAACCAAACACTGGTAGCTCTGTCTGGCTCAGTGGCTCAGTCTGGAGCCCCAGACAACACTCAAAGACCTCCGCATTCTTGCCCAAGTTCTCCCAAGGCAGTTCAACTGAGTGCCAAGTCCAAAAGAAACCCAAACAGCTCACAGTCAAGGCCTTTCCAGCCTGCAGTCCCACTGTTGCCCCACCCACAGCTGCCAACAGGATTAGACCGAATGAACACATGCAACCACTTGCCCAATCTCCACCGCTTTTGCCTTCCTCAGGGTGTCCAGAAGTCTCACACTGTCTCCCTGTGTCCCCAAAAGGAAGTTTCTGGGCAGATCCCACCTGCCAGAGATGCCTGAAGTCCTCTCTCCCCATGGTAAGACTCTCCCTGGGTCTTACCATGCCCAGTTGCAAGGAAGCTGCTACTCAGTCGCCATCTTGCTCCACCCTCTGGATTTTTCCTTTCTAACTCACAAAAGACTTTAAACTTGCCTTCACAAAATGGGAGAGTGATTGACCTTACAAGGGCACAGATGACTGTGCCCCTACATACAGATGGCTCCCTTCATCTGGCATCGTTCTGCTGAGATTGGCCCACATTCCTTCACGCATCCATGGCTCATTCCTTTGCATGGCTGAGTGGCATGCCTTGGGGTGAACACACCAGCTGATTATTTATTCACTTTAAGTCATCTCAGTTTCTCCCAGCATTTGACTATTCCAGATTTTCAAAGTCTTATTTCATCTTACCTTCCTCAGTAGTATATAGTGCTCTGCTCTTCCCATAGCCTCACCAGCATGTACCATGGGCAGGCCGATTAAATTTATTCTTTTTAGTATGATTTTAACATAAATCATATTACCATCTCACTATGATTATAATTGAATTTCCCTGGTGACTAAATGATATTGAGCTTTTTTTTATTGTCAGGTGTATATCTTGTTTGGTGAACTCTCCATTCAAATCTCTGCCTCATTTATTTAACTGGGTTGTTTGTTGACTTGTTAGTGAGTTTTGAGATTTCTCTAGATATTCTGGGTATATGGTAGGTTCTTTAGTGATGTGAGATTTGGAATTATGTCCTCACAGTCTGTGGCTTGTTTTTGGAAGAGAAGAAGCTCTACTTCTTAGTGATCAATTCACCCAGCTTTGTTTTCCCTTTCATGCACTTAGTGTCATAATTAAGAAATTATTGCTGAACCCAGGATCACAAAGACTTTTCTTCTCTGTTTTTTTGTTTGTTTGTTTTGCTTTTTGTTGTTAGAGATTTTACAGTTTTAGATTTTATACTTAGCCCTGCGATTCTTTGTAGTTAATTTTTGAATATGGTTTAGGCTTTGAGTAGAAGTTCATTTATTTGCATATTGATCTCCGGGTATTTGTCCTGGAACCGATGACTATCTTTTCTCCACAAATTTGCCTTCGTTTCATTGAGAATGCATCAAGTGGACATACGTGTGTGCGAGTATGTGTATCTGTCCACTTCTGGCCTCACTGTTCTGTTCCATTGATGTGTGTTCTTCCATTCTTTCAACATCACGGTGCCATCTGACAACTACAGTTTCATGATTAGTAATGAACAAGCTCACAAGCCTTCTCAGTGCTTCTTTTTCAAAGTTGTTTCGGCTACTCTAGATACTTGGAATGTTCATATACATTTTAGAATTGTTTTGTTGTTGTCTTTAAAATAAGCTTGCTGGGATTTCGATTGGCATTGCTTTCAATCCATAGATCAAGAAGAACTGACATTGACAATATTGAGTCTTCCACTCTACAAACGTGGCTTCCATTACATTTATTTTGTTCTTCTTTAAATTTGTTCTGAAAAATTTTGTAGTTTAAGATACAGGTCTAAAACAATTCTTGTCCAAATTATCTCTAAAGCATTTCTTGTCTTTTGATGCTATTTTAAATAGTTTTACATTCCAATTGTTACTAACATATAGAAATCGATGTTTGTGTATTGATCTCATACCCTGTATCCTGTTAACCCCACTATCATTTCTAGTATGGCCTTGTTTTATTGAGAGCTCATATTATTGTCTATGTAGATAATCATGTCTTCTGTAAGTGCAATTTTACTCCTTTTGCACAACCAGGATGCTTTTTATTTCTTTTTCTTGCTTTATTTCAAGGGCTGGCATCCCCTACCACATCCATCCATAATGACAGATGTGGTAGAAGCCAATATATTACCTATTCCTTAACCTCAGGGGGAAAGCGTTTGGTTTTTACCACCAAATACAACATTAGTGGATTTTCCAAAGATGCCCTTTATTTAGGTGAGCAAGTTTCTTTCTACCCTTAGTTTGCTGAGAGCTTTTACCAAGACTATGCTGGGGCTCGGCACCCATGGCTCAGTGAGTATGGCACCAGCCACATACACCAAGGCTGGTGGGTTTGAACCCAACCCTGTCCTGCTAAACGACGATGACAACTGCAACCAAAATTTTCCGGGCATTGTGGCAGGTGTCTGTAGTCCCAGGAGGCTGAGGCAAGAGAATCACTTAAGTCCAAGAGTTAGAGGTTGCTGTTAGTGAGGGTGAGAAAGTGAGACTCTATCTCAAAAAAAAAAAATTAAAAAATAAAAAATTTAAAAATAAATAAAAAGAATGTATGTTGGATTTCTAAAAATACTTTTTCTGCACCTGTTGAGAGAGTCCTATGGTTTTTAGTTTTGGTTTGCTAATATTAATCATATTAATTTTTGGACGTGGGGTCAGTGCTACATTATTCCTATTTGGCAATTATTAGAGTTTATTTGCTAAAATTTTGTTAAGAATTAAAGCATAGCTTGCACCTATGCTTATGAGAAATATTGTTCTTTAGTTTTACTTTCTGGTAATATCTTTGTCTAACTTTGATTTCAGAGTAATTCTGGCCTCATGGAATGACTTGAAAAGTAGTCCCTCCTTTTCAAGATCTTAGAAGAGATGATTTAAAATTTATATTTTTCTTTTACATTTGGTAGAATTCACCAGTAAAGCCAGGTAGCATTGGACTGTTTCTCACGGGAGAGTTTTAACTACAAATTAGATTTCTTTAATACATAAAATTCATAATATCTATTTTTTCTTAAATGACCTTTGGTAATTTCTGTTTTTCAGACCATATGTCCATTGCCTTTAAGTTGTTCAATGTATTGGCACAAAGTTGTTCACAATATCTTATTATTATCCTTTAATATCTGGGAAATCTCTAAGAATGTCACCTTGCTGGTCTGATTTTGTTAATTCATTTCTTCTCTCTTTTCTTCCTAATCTATCAACCTGGAGATTTATCAATTTTATTAATCGTTTCTAAAAGTTTTTGTTTATTTATTGAGCTTGTTATTCTGTTTTCTATTTCATTTATTTTTGATTCATTACATTTTCATCTTCATTCAGTTAAAAATGCTCTAACTTTCTTTTGATTTCTTCTCTAATCCATGAGTTATTAGGATATGTTTATTTCATTTCCAAATATTTGAAGATTTTCTGGATAATTTTTTGTTGTCAATTTCTAATTTAAATCCATTGTGACCAAAGAACATACATGTATTGCTTGAACCTTTTAAGTTTGTGGAGATTTGTTTTATGGTCTAGAATAGTGGTTCTCAACCTTCCTAACGCCATGGCCTTTTAATACAGTTCCTGTGGGTCAGAACCCACAGGTTGAGAACCGCTGGTCTAGAATATGGTTTAATATAGTAAGCACTCTATGTGAACTTGAGAATATGTACTACTTTTCAGGTGAAGTGTTTTGCTTTATAATTATCAGCATGGGGAGAGTGCTGTCCAAGTCATCATGCCCTTGCTGGTTTTCTGGTACCCGCTCTGTCCGAGAGAAGCCGGGGCGTGACAGACTGTGGTTGTGGATGTTTCCATCTCTCCTCACAATTCCATCAGGTTTTGCTTCATGTGTTTTCTAATCTTTATTATTAAGTAGAAAAATTTTGAGGATTATTATGTCTCCTTAGGAATTTACCGCTTCGTCATTATGAAGTAAATTCCTTTATTCCTGATGGTATCTTGTATGAAATTTTGTCTTATAGCAATATAGCCCAACCAGCTTCCTTTTGATTGGTATTAACATTATATATGTTTTCCTATCCATTTACTTTTAACCTGTTAGGCATCTTTTTTTTTTTTTTCAGTTTTTGGCCAGGGCTGGGCTTGAACCCACCACCTCCAGCATATGGGGCCGGCACCCCACTCCTTTGAGCCACAGGGGCCGCCCCATGTTAGGCATCTTTATATTTAAAATAAGTTTCTACAGCTGGGTCTTGCTCGTTTACTTACTCTGTCAATCCTTGTGTTTTAATGGGGGTGTGTAGGCCATTTTTAGCTTACCAAAGTAGACCTTCAAGAAATATATCCATTCGCCTATAATCTAAGAATCTTACAACAGTATATTTGTATTCTGTCCCCTCCCAGATTTTGTGCTATTGCTTTTGCACCTATGTTATAAACACTGTCATACATTCTTTTTTCTTTAAACAAATTTTATTTATTTATTTATTTTTTGAGACAGAGTCTCACTTTGTCATCCTTGGTGACTACTGTGGTGTCACAGTTCACAGCAACCTCAAGCTCTTGGGCTTAAGTAATTCTTCTGCCTTAGCCTCCCAAGGAGCTGGGACTACAGGCGCCTGCCACAATGCCTGGCTATTTTTTGCTGCAGGTGACATTGTTATTTAGCTGGTCTGGGTCAGGTTTGAACCCACCAGCCTTGGAGTATGTGATTGGCACCCTACCCATTGTGCTATGGGTGCCAAGCCTTTAAAAAGATTTTATATGGTCTCACTTTCTTTTTTTCGTTCTGTTTAAAGAACTTCCTTTAACATTTCTTTTTAGTTCAGGTCTGATAGTAATGCCTAAAAAAGTTATTGCATGTCTAAAAACAAATATTTTTCCTTCATTTTCTACAGATGTTTTTGCTGGCAGAGAATTCCAGTTTGGTAATTGTGCTTTTCCTTTTGACTTTAAAGGTCTGCCACCATTGTTTCTTCTTCAACATGTAAAATATCTTTTATTTTCTGGCTGCCTTTGAATTTTGTTTTCTTTTTTTTAATGAAAGCTAGTCTTTTATTTATTGTTGTTGTTGTTGCAATTTTTGGCCTGGGGCCGGGTTTGAGCCCATGACCTCTGGTATAAGGGGCAGGCAGGGGCAGGCGTCCTACCCACTGAGTCACAGGCGCTGCCTTGCCTTTGAAATTTTTTCTTTGTTATCAGTTTAAAGCAATTTGATTATTTGGTGCCTGATATAATTGTTTTATGGTTTTTTGTACTTGGGGTTCATTGCGATTCCTGGATCTGTGGATTCCTAGTTTTCATCAAATTCAGAAATGTTTTTATTTCTTCAAATATTTTCCCTGACCTCTTTCTCTTTCTCTCCTTTGCAGATTCCTATTGTATTAGTCATTCTATGACTCACCTGATGCTCTGTTATTTTTTTTCAGTCTATTTTCTTGTATGTTTTATTTTATAAACTTTCTATTGCTGTATCTTAACTTTCACTAATCTTTATTCTTCAATGTGAATTTTGCTATTAGTCCTATTCAGTGTATAATTCATCTTATATATTGTAGTTTTCATGTCTAAATTTTGATTTGGTTCTTTTTTTATAACTTTTGTGTCTTGGGTTTATTACTGTATTTCCTATTTTTTTTTTTTTTGAGAACTAGTCGTACTCTATTGGCCTGTTAGAGTGCTATGACATCACAGCTCACAGTAACCTCAAACTCTTGTGCTCAAGCGATTCTCTGGCCTCAGCCTCCTGAGTAGCTGGGACTACAGGCGTCCACCCGGCTATTTTGTTGTGGTTGTTGTTGCAGTTGTCATTGTTGTTTAGCTGGCCTGGGCCAGGTTCGAACCTGCCGGCCTGGGTGTATGTGGCTGGCACTGTAACCACTGTGCTATGGGTACCAAGCCTATTATTCTATTGTTTGAACATCTGGAATTATGTTATACTAACTCCTTAATGTCCTTATCTAATCTACTATTTGTGCCCTTTCTGGGTTACTTTCAATTGTTAGATTTTTCTCCTTTATGGATTATATTTGCTTGCTTTTTTTGTGCCTGATAAGTTTTGGTTAGATACTAATTAGACATCACTAATTTTACCTTATTGGATGCACATGCACACACACATGCACACATATAATATTCTTGAGCTTATTGAGACCCAGTTAAGTTACTAAGAAATAATGTATTTTCCTGAGTCTTTCTGTTAAGCTTTTAAAAATGAAAACAGAGCAGAATTTGCCCCAGGGCTGACTGTCCTCATAGCGGGCAGTATTCCTGGGAGGATGCTCCTTGGTGCTTTGTGATTTGTACAATGTTTTATACTCTGGCTGATGAAAGCAGGCACTTATCCTAGTGCTGCAATATCTCTCAGGATCCTTCCTTGTAATTTTGGGGGGTGATTTCCTCCTGGCCCCAGGTGGTTTATTCACATACATGTACTGATTCACTAAGAACTTGAGGGGACCTTTACTGATTCCTGACGTTCTCGGTACACCTGTCGTGTCCTCTGTACTCTGCAGTGTGGTTGCCGCCTGCCTTATCCTGCCTGAATTCCCAGCTCTGTTTCCTCAGCTCTAGAAGATCTCTGGGTTCCCCCTTCCTGGGCCGCAACCTGAAAACTTTCTCCAGACAATAATGTAGAACAATCACGGGCTCACCTCTGTGCTTTCACATCTTTCAAAGTGTGTTTCTCGTATTGTCTGATGTCCAAATTATTGCTTAATACATTTTGTCCAGGGTTTTCTTTTGTCTTTTTTCTCTAAGTTGTCTCAGGAGGGAGAGTGTTCTGGTTCCTGTCTTCACTGGAAGCTACATTACTTTCTTTTTTTTCTTTGCTTCAGTAAAGAGAAAGTTTTACTAGAAAGATTTATTCAACAAATATTTATTTACTGACTGTCAATATGCCTGGTTCAGGCTTAGGTATGGGGAGGTGTAGCCATGAATAAAAAGTCAAGAGCCTGTCCTCAGATGTGAGAAAGACATTAAGTGAAGCTCACAATTAGCTCTTTAATTACGGTTGTGACAAGTGAGGGTTATAAAAGCTGACAGCACCCCAGCAAATGTGATAGTCAACTGATTATTTACGAAGGGTATAGGCTCATGTTTGGTAATTGGACTATGGTGAGTTCATTCACAGAGTCAGGTAGAGGATTCACCAGGTGGGATGTGAGGGGGGTCTGGCTACATGGTGGGGGGCAGCGGAAGAAGAGGAGGGGCCCCTCTGCCTGCCCCAATCCCCTGAGGGAGATACTGTCTCCCTGCAGCTGGAGACTGCAGCCACTCCACTTCAACCCACAGCCAGGGAGAAGTTGGTTCAGCACAGGTACACCAGCCTGGTGCTGGGTGCTGAGAATTAAAGAACAAACGGGGCCTGCAGAGTTCTTTAGGGGAGGAAAGTACAAGACTCTGGAGGTTGAGAAAGACAGACCGAGGGTGTTACAGGTGCAATGAGACAGCAGTTGTGGGTGGTGCAGGTGGATAGGGGGATGGGGCAAACGGTGGGCTCGGGAGCAGAACGTCTGTGAAGGGTGCAAGTGCTGGGAGGTGGGCTGGACAGAGGCCGCCCTGGTGGAGGAGTCCTGTGAGTCAGCCTCCCCTTGGGTGATGACTGACCATACAGACCTATGAAGAATGGTCTAGGTATCTTGGTGGAATGGGAACTGGCTTGAGGCAGGGGTAGGTCAGGTGAACCTGAAATTACATAGATTAAAATCCCTCATTTTTTTAGGACATCTCCTAAAATTGGAACAACGTTAGAGAAGCCATTTTAACAGTTGTGCAGAGACCTGTTTGCCAGGTTTCCACCGAGGGTTTCATTCTTCCCTTGAGCATTCACAGGGCCCCTTCCGTGCCCTGGGCACTGGGCACCCATCCAGACGCTCACAACCAGATGAGAGCTGTGTACCTGCCAGTGTGCTCTGGGAGGTGCCAGCGAGGACCCCCGGGCAAGCGGGGCTGCTCAGTTTCCCCTGCACTGTGAGGAAGGCAAGAGGCAGATGCAGGGGCCTCCCCTGTGCTCCTGCTCACTCTGTGTCTCCCAGGAAGGACGGAGGTGGAAGCAGGGGCCTCCCCTGTGCTCCTGCTCACTCTGTGTCTCCCGGGAAGGACGGAGCAGAGAAAATGGAGATTCCCAGGGATTCCATGACCTACACAGGACAATCAATCAGAAGCCCCTGTTCCTTGGTCATGCCCCTGAGCTGACCAGGAGGTGGACATTGCACATGGACCAGGGAGGAAACTGTCACAGGACAGCGCTCTCCCAGGAGGGATTAATCAGGCCTCTGGTCAGTTCAAGCCCTGCCCCAGGCGCCCTCCCCACCCCTGCTCTGCACCTGAGCTATATTGCTCTCCAGGGCGGGGACCTCCGCATGGAGAAGGAACTTTGCCAGGACGAACTCGCCAGACACCTCCTGAGTTCAGGCTGCTGGTCTCTGAGGGGTAAAGTTATCTGGGCATGCACTTGTAGACGGGTCATTTCAGTTTTTCACTCCTCCCTCCCTTGTAGCCCAGATACTCAGAGGGTTGGTGCAGGAGCAGCCCTTAGGGCCTACTCTTCCCCACGTCGCCCTTCTGTTAGGGAAAACAAGACTCAGGGATTAGGAGACCTCCATGGAGGTCCGGTAGAGAGATGAAGATGAGGCTGGACTCAGACTCCTCCCAAATCCCCTAATGTCCAATCCCAAATGCCTCCTCCTCTTGCCAATGTGGCTGGTCCCTTCCCACTGGACATCTGCCTGGCATTATGGGATGGGCAGGAAAGAGGTTCCCATCGTTTTATGACCCCAGTACACATTACTGGCCCTTCTTTCCCCAGGGCCATTGATAACCTCGTCCCAAACCGTCCTGATGAGCATCAGCCCACCAAAAACTGGCCCTTGCTGGCGGGCCCTGTTACCATTTATTATTCAACCCAAGAAGGTTTTAGGAGAGGCTGAGTACTCAATGACTAGGAAGTGTAATTATTGTTTCATTAAAGATTGATTACACATGTGGCTGGTCATTTAAATAATAGCTCTGCTGACACCTTAATTGAATGATATACGATTCTACCCTTGTTCCTCTGAGTCAATACAAGAGGCCCAGCCAGCACTTCAGTCTGCACAGAGGTCGGGAAGGGACCAGGGAACGGCAGGCAGAGCGTAGGCTACAAATGATGTCAGCTCGAGGGTCAAAGATGCCAGGCGGGGACACGCCAGCCTGACCAAGTGTTCATGGGCCACACGCAGCTGCCAAGAACTCGGTCAACTTTAAATGTCTCCATAAGAAACTTAATTTCAATTTAATAAGACAGATAGTGTGTGTGGCTTAATGTCACTTCATCATTATAAGCAGATTGACAGCCCTGCCAGGGTCTGTGATATCAGTATGATCCTGCCAGGATTGAATGAGTGCCACGGGCTGCAGGAGCCAGAAGGAGGAGCTCAGGTGTGCGTGCATTCATTCACACATTCACTCATTCACACATTCATTCATGCATTCACACATTCATTCATTCATATCTCACATGACCTGAGTTGTATGCTGTAAATGGATAAAGATGAGGAAACAGAACACACAGCCCTCGTCCACAGCTAAGTGGAGAAGGGGGACAATTAACAGGGAAGACCCACCCAGGAGAAGCCCCAGTTAGAAGCGCCATGAGGGCACAGACCCTGTGCTGAGACAGGGGGGTTTGTCCTGGAGAACCAGTCACATGAGGAAGGCAGTCAGCCTAGTTCCTCTCTCGCCCCTCACTCAACAAAGCCCAACCTGGCTGTTCCCCTACCTCTCCTCAGGGTCAGGGCTAGAGTCTCCAGCAAAAAGTAGGCAGGAGAGATGTCCGCAGTCCGTGGTTTGGGTCTGATGGGAGAAGGGAGCAGGCTTCAGGGTGGCTGGTGGGGAAGGTCGGGAGGCAAGAGGGGGACGTTGGGGACCCAAGCACAGGTGCTGAACTACAGAGAGGACAGGGCTTACCCATCAGGGCTGTTAGGGATCAGGACGTGGGCCCGTCAGAATGCAGGGTCCTATGTGGTGCTTCTCCACAGGCAGGAGTAGGGCCTGGGAAACAGGACTCCAGCAGGCTTCCTAGAGGGGGCGGCCTCGGGGTGGGCCGGGCAGTCAGCATGTTCCAAGGGGCAGCACCATCTGAGGTTTCCCTCTCCCGCCCTGGGTGGCCGTGGGCCTCCTTTGGGATCGCCACTGAAGTTGTGCCTCAGGTCAGACTGTGCCTTTCGTGTCTCTAGGCCGTTTGAGCCCCCCATGCTCTGCCTCCTGGGCCCCATCTGGCTTCTCCAGTTGTGGCACCAGGGGCGAGAGCCAAGGCTCTGCTCGGGCCCTCCCGGACCCTTCTGCCCACCACGGCTTTGCTCGCGCGCCCTTCCTGCGGCTGACATCGCTCCCATGTTCACCAGATTCCACTGCAGGAGGCTCTGAGTGGCTTGTTCTTCCCTGTCCTGCCTGAGACCAGAGCTGGGGGTCAGCGATATGGCTGCATTCACACCCAGAAGAGCCACGCTGGGCATGGCTGCTCAGAATAAGGAGGCCGTCGTGTTCGCCAACAGCAGCAGCCCACTCAGCTCCACCACATTCCACTGTGTGGTCGCAGCCTCCCGTTCTCCCCTGTTCCCTCATACACATGCAGAAAGGGCTAGCCGAGGCCGCACGGCTGTCAGCCTTTGCCCAGGACAGAACTTTCCAGACCCTACATATGGTGGATTGTGCACAAATGAGGCATTGGGGAGTGTCCCCGGGAGAGTCCCCTCCGCCCTGGTCCTGGACACTCCCACGTCTGTGAAGCCGGTCTGCATGCCACCCTGGGATGTGGCGGGGTGAGCGAGGGTCCGCCACTGGCTGGTCTTCCCCTCTCCTACCCGTCAGCTGTGATCACTAGGTCCCCAGCCTGGCAGAGAGATGGGCCCCACAGTGCTCATCTCCTTCCACTTTCCCAGGCTGGGTCAGGAGCTGATGCCCAGCCTCGGCCAGACAGATGCCAGGCCCAGGAGGTTCCCCAAGGCAGCAGCATTTAAAATGCACCCTGGGGACCGGATCTCCTCTTAGTCTCACTGGAGGCCTCACTTCTGGTGGCCACCTGGCCTTGGTCTTCCTTTCCTTTCATTACACGAAGCTACCACGCGATCTGTCACCATCAGGAAAGGTGCGGGTAAGTGCAGGGCCACTCCACTCTCCACGCCATTAGTGCCCGGATCCGCAGGCCTGGACTCCAGGGAGTCGGCACCAGGCAGGGCGGCTGCTCGGGATTAGGATGGAGACAGGTGCCTAGTGCCACTGGACGCTGGGCAGGGAGGCAGCCGGGAGCAGTCGGAAATCTGGACTCAGTTTTCCCCTCTAATCTCCGAGCTCTTCGGTTTAGAAACATACACTGAGGTTGAATATGGAGTATATGTAATAGCAAAGTGGCCTGAATATGTCTCTCTCCTTTTTTAAGGGACAGTGACTAGGATGTAGTACTGTGGGAAATTAAAATCTTGAGAAAGCAGCATTAGAAAAAAATCAGCCTGCCTCCCAAGCAGCCCTTCCTCCTTGAATAATCAGATGCAAGACTGACCTGAGTGGGCTGGTTTTGCTGAGGCTGCGGTTTGGGCCTGGAGGGAGCATCCTCCCAGGCCGGCTGAGCTGCCGGGCCGCTTGCTTCCTTCCCAAGCTGCCCGCAGCTGCCCACGCCAAATCTCAGGACTGCCTGTAGACACACTCCCTGCAAACATGAGAAGCCCCTTCCTCACAGCAGGGCAGCCTGGCAAGGGGGCAGAAGGGCTGATGCAGGCAGCACCTGAGGAACAGTGCCCCAGCCAGGACACTGTGAGGATGGCCAGAGGGGGCAGTCATTGCTTCAAGGTCAAGGAGCAAAGAAGGCCTTGAGGAAGGGCACTTTAATGCGTCTTTTAAAGTTGATAACAAATGGAAGCACTCTTGTCCTTATGCTAAAGAACAAGTGTGAAGATGGCCAAGGTGACCAGCAAGACACCTTGCGCAAGGTGGGACAAGTTGCGGCTTCAGGCCATTAGGCTCCTGCCCAGCCCCTGAGGCATGTGAGGCCCAGCCCCCCCAGCCCCTGTATGAGAAAACCATTGGCTCTGCAGGTGCGGGGCTCAGAGGCAGGGCTGTCAGCCTTGTCTTCACCCTTCCCAGTGCATTTGGACTCGCACTTCTCACCAAGCATTGAGCTCATGTCTGCCCTCTAAGGACCAAGAGAACAGGCTCTGTGCCTGGCCAGCGAGGAGGTGAGAGGAAAACTCAGCTCACAGGCCGGGCCAGTCCCATTGTCTTGCATCTCTCACTCCCCTGCAGTGGCTCAGGAGCCCATGGGACTGTGCTGCCTCTGTCTATTCCTTGCAACTCCAGGTGTGACCCACTCTTGGAGGTCACATATGGTCACTTCATCCACCTGCCAGCCTAGTAACCAGTCAGGTCCAGACCGCTGCCCAGGGTAGGCCAGCTGAGCTCCACCTCTTGAAGTAAGGTTTACCAAAGAAATTGTAGCCCTATTCTAGAATTTCTGTGAAAGTCTTTCTGTAGTTCTCTATGCTGACTAATGTCTACAGATACATATACAATAATTTTTATAAATTAGATGACATTATACAATCTCTATTGAATCCCGATCTTTTCAATAACTACATCATCAAGGAGAAGACCCTATGCTGGGAATTTGGGTGCGTACCATTTCTTCTGAGATTTCGAGCGTTATATTCCAAACAACATGATGCCCTGGCAGTGTTTAGTAAATACGTGGATGATGGATGTGTGCTGAGTGCTGCCCTTCACTGTGGCTGCTTACCACACATGGGCATCCACCTGGATTCAATGTTTAACTACTTTAAACAGACTTTAGATCAGGGGTCCTCAAACTTTTTAAACAAGGGGCCAGTTCACTGTCCCTCAGACCATGTGAGGGTCAAAAAAACCTATGAACAAATTCCTATGCACACTGCACATATCTTATTTTGAAGTAAAAAAACAAAACTGGAACAAATACAAATACAATATTTAAAATGAAAAAAAAATGGGGCCCCCATCCACCAAAAAAAAAAAAGACCTCCTAACTTCAGAAAAAAAGGCCCTACTAACTGCAAAATAATAATAATAAACAATAGTCCTCCTAACTTCAAAAAAAAAAAAATCCTAACTTGTTCTTACCTCGGTTCTCAGGCAGCAGCAGGCTCTGCACAGGC
This sequence comes from Arctocebus calabarensis, assembly GCA_963573935.1. Lineage (NCBI taxonomy): Eukaryota > Metazoa > Chordata > Mammalia > Primates > Lorisidae > Arctocebus > Arctocebus calabarensis. The sequence goes on along the minus strand of CAUYON010033336.1, from coordinate 24,491 downwards.
AAGCTCGTGACTCCTCCGATCACCAGTCTCAGTCTCACCCAAGACTGAGAGGAGGAGTCAAGAGACAGAGAGAAGGAGGGGAGCCGGAGAGTGCGGCACACATTCCACACATGCACACAGCAGGCCTGGGGTGAGCCCGCTGCTAAGCAGGATAGGCAGCACCTGGCAGACAGGATAAATGTCCTCGGTGGGCCGCATGTGGCCCGCAGGCTGTAGTTTGAGGACCCCTGTTTTAGATGAACACCGTATCACAGACACCATTCCATCCACATTGTCATCCCCCAGAGCCCACGGTGATCCAGGCAGCTCTGTGGAACCTCATAGGAAATGAGCCATTTCCTCCCCAGTTGGCACAGAAAGCTCCCATGTGTGGTTTTCCCCCTCCAGCTGAACCAGAGGAGGGTGGGGTCGCCAGGGGTCGGGGGGACTGGATCCCTGAGTCGCTGAGTGGGTTTCTGTATTGGGCGAGGCTGCTGAGAGTTGGGGGCTGTGTTACAGCACCAAGCAGGCCACACCCAAAATGCCCTGGTCCGTGATGCCCTGAGATGGTCTCCTGGGGCAGGAGCAGGGCCTGGGCTGCAGGGCACGTGGCTCTTCAGTGTGGATCCACGTGGGACACTGCCCTCCCCGCCAGGCTGTGGATCCTCCCTAGGGCTCTCTGTGGCCCGGCCTCCAGCTCCTCAGGATGCCACAAACAAGGCAGGGTGAGGTCCCCAGACGTGCTCGGCAGAGCGCGAGTCCTCCAGGTTTGTAGTGCTTTGGCCGGGGACTGCCCAAATGGTCCAACTGGTTCTGTTCAGCACTCTCTCTGAGGACTACCCCAGGAGTGCTGGACACCTGGGCTGCACAGGGACGGCTGGGGCTGACTCTGGTCCCTGCTGTGGCTGTGCTGTCCTGCTGACTTGAAGCTCCAACTTCACACCCAGTAGGGGTGTCGTGTACATGAACAAAGCCGAGAGTGAAAACGAGCAAGTGTGGAGCCACGGTGAGTGTGTGAGCAGAACTGGGCCACTCCCCCCAGACTCACCCGCTGAAGCCTTAACCCCAGGACCCCAGGATGGAACCGTATCTGGAGAAAGGACTTTCTCAGAGGTACACTCGTTCCAGTGAGGTCATTAGGAGGTCCTACTCCAATGTGACCGTGTTAAGGATACAGACCCCACGGAGGGTGGGCAGATGCAGGGGGAGGACACTGTCTGCAAGGCAGGGAGAGGGGCCTCCAGAGGGACCCACCCTGCAGCGCCTTGAGGTCTGACTTCCAGCCTCAGAACGTGGGAAATCAATTCCTGCTGTTTGAGCCTCCCAATCTGCGCTGCGCTTTGCTTGGCGGCCGAGCAGATTATTCAGAGGCTTTGTAGATGGCACAGTGGCGGGAGACCAGGATCCCTGAGGCCTCGCTGCAGGCCCTGGCCAGCTGTGGGATGAGGGCCGATCCTCCCACAGACGCCCGTGGACCTGGCCCTCGGCCCCTGCCCCGTCTTGCTGCAGCCCCCGCTCCTGCCTGCGACCGCTGCCTTCTTCCTTAAACCCCGCTGGCCTGCCCTCATTAGCTGCTCCCGATCCCCTGTAGTGCTTTCATTCCACACCTCCGAGACGTCAGCACATTTCATTCCAGTGCAGAGCGAGCTCTCGAAGGCCAATTAGTCCCCATTTGGAACAAGTTCTCTTCAGCGTGGAGAGCTTCACACACGAAGTTATTCATGTTATTTCAGGCAACTTGGAGAGAAGTGATGCCCCATGATGAGTTACAGGGAAAAAAGAGAAAGAAAATGTGTGCGGGTGAGCGGCACGTGGGCGAGGGTCCAAAGAGCACGGGAAGCAGCTGTGCTGCAGACGCCTCACACTTGCTGGGAGGGCTACACAAGAGACCAGCGGCTGAACCTGGACTCAGCCACTTTCCGCATGATGGAGGGTGAGTTACTTAACCTTCCTGGCCTCCATTTCCCCCTCTGTATACCTGGATGAAAACCATTTTTATCTCAGAGGTTTGACGTGCCCAGCTGCACAGTGCCCAGCTATGCTGTCATTGTCAACCTCAGGTGGCCCATGAGGTAGGTGGGAGGGATCTTTCTAAAGCACCCATTGGGCAGAGAGGAAAATAAGGCTTAAAAATGGTAAGGGATGCGCTAAACCAGGGCTCAAATTCAGTCTTCTGATTTCAGCACACTGCCCTGGAAGATAGGTGAGAGGGCCCTAGCCCAGCAGCCTGCACGTGGGGCCTGTGAGCCCTCCCCCAAAGCAGGCGGGCCTCACACAGGTGTGCACCACTGCGGGGGATACTCAGTTGAGATCAACACTCACTCATGGTCACCTGTCTGTCCTGAGCAAATCTCCAAAGTTTTCTTTAAGGGCATGTATTTGCTTTTGTGGCCTTAAAAAGCCCAGCTGTAGTTTAGACCTCAGGTGCGAGGGCTGACCTACCCCTGGGTTGTGATGTGTGTAGGCTGTGGGTGGGGGGACTCCCTACTTTCCTCCTCCCGCCAGCCCCAAAGCCAGCCTGGCCACCAGCCTCCTCGGCTGCAGGACGAGCAGTGAGGACGGGAAGGCACAAAGCAGTCACATTTTGCTGGGCTACTCTGCAAGGACCTGCAATGAGCTGGAAGTGCAATTTCCCAGACTGTAGCTGAGACCAGGTCATAGCTCCGGAGGGCGGAGTTGCAGGGTTCCTGCACTGGTGACTTCCTGAATTGGACACACACATCAGGGTCCTCAAAGTAACTCCCACCTGGGGTCATAACGCCAACTCTGTCACCTGCCCTCTGAGGGTGTGTCTGTAAACTGTCGAAACATCACAGAGGTCCACTTCCTATGACATGCCCAGTCGGTGGCTGCAGGATCTCCCTAAAGTAAAGAAGAGCTAACGAGGTCCCTTTGGTATGCTGGGCGCCCTGAGGTAGAGGCCTGTCTGCAGGCTCCAGCAGCGTGCTGAGTCTGTGCTCAGGGCCGGCGTGTCCACTGCTGGGCATCTGGAAGCAGAACAGGAGCAGGGCGGCCCACTGTGGGCCTGGCGGGGAGCTCAGACGTGGTAGCAGGAGTGAGAGCTCTGTCCTCAGACATGGGAACTGCAGACTGCATACAGAGCATCGTGAACTTGGTAGAAGGCCCCTTTGTCAGTATGTACTGGTAGTGGTCAGTATATTATTTGGAACTCTAAATAGATGACCAGGATCCTGGGTCCTGCCTCAGTAACCTGTCTCTGCATGCCCTGGTCACAGCCCCTGCTTGGCCTCACCTGCCCTTTTTGGAAACCAGGAGGTTGGGAAAGCCGACTCCCACGCAGGCCAGCCAGAAAGTTCCCTGGGATCCCTGGTGGTGTCTAGCCAGGAAGGGGCAGCCGGGCTGTGGGGTCCTGGTGCCCAGCTGAGGGGCCAACTGTTGACAGGGATGGACTCACTTCCTGGGAGAGTGGAGGGACCTTGCTGCCAGTGCCCATTGCCCTCCCTCCCATCACACGGACCAGGGATGCCCTCTGCTGAGGAACAGCCCCCTCTCTGCACTGCCCATGGCCTGTACTGGGAATGAGCAATTCCCGAGGTCCTTTGTGGATTAGGGCCACCAGCTCTGAGCTAGACCCCGGTGGAGAGCAAAGGCCTGCAGTGGAGGGGCTGGGTTGTCCTTCCTGTCCCAGCCTTCGGCCCCCTCCTCCAAGCAGCCTTGACAGAGCCCTGGGTACACCTGCGCACAGACGGCTGCCAGGGGAGAAAGGTCATCCCGCCCTTGTCTGTTCAGCACAGCTCGGCAGAAAGGGCCTAATTACTAATTAAAACCTGCTGCCGGGGTTTGAATGCTAGTCCGTACAGCTGCAAGGGCCCTAACGATGCATCTCCCCACATGTCCTGAAGAGCAGGTGGGGGAGTTGCTGGTCTTCACAGCCTGGGAGCAGCCCCTCTCCTCCGCTACTCAAGGCCAGCAGAAGGTGGCTGAACTAGCGCTTTCTTGTTCCTTCCTGGGGCCACAGGCAGAAATGGGGCCTCCTAGAGGGTCAGGCCTCTGTCCACCAATTTACTTCCTGCTTCTGCCTAAAGAAATCCCATCGGCCAGGACAGCCCAGCTGAGGACTGGCCGGGAGGGGATGTGTCCCCTCTGGACGGCTCAGCAGGCTTTTCCCAGGCGTGCTCACCAATGGCTCTGGGTTTAGGCACCTCTGGGCTCTAGAAAGTGGACCTCACAAGCTCTGCGTGTCGGAGAAAGAGGAATAGAGGAACTGCAGCAGCTCAGGTGTCGGCTGGGGTGATACCGAGAGCACTGACCACCTGGACCCAGGACCACTTTCCCCCCTGCCCCACATTCACATGTGCACAGCCCCGGCACCCATAGCTTGCATACCTTCCTTTCCCTGCTGGGAGGGCGTGGTCATGGTTGGCTCATCCTCATGCTTTAGGCCCCCATGGGTGCCCTCCTCAAAGAGCCCTGGCCAGCACCCACCAAAGGAGGCATCCCTGCAGTAATTCTTGATGGCTTCCCTTTTAATTTTGTTCAGGGCCTTTGTTGCAATCAGAAATGGACACAGTTAGGTCAACAGGGGTGGTCCGTCCTGCCTCCTGTCAATGGCAGCGTTGTCACGGCAGGCCCCTGCCTAGCTTGCTCAGGGTCAGCTAGAACAATCAGCCTCCAGTACCTCAATGAATAGACAGAGGAGTGACCAAAGAGATGGCTGAACAGGAACAGTCCCCTGCCACCAGCACGGGGGGCAAAGGCATGGCTGGTGCTGCTTGGGGGCCAAAGGCCAGAGACAGGAGCTGCAGGTGCTGTGGGGTGACCCTGCCCAGAGTCACAGCTGTCCAGGGTTGCCTCACCCCATACCAGCAGGACAGAACCTTCCTGAGGCCTCAGAAGGAGGGCCAGGCAGGCAGGGAGGCCATGGTCTAGACCCCTCTGCTCACCCTGCTCCAGGATCCCCCAGGGCAGCCAGAGGCCGAGGCCACACTCCAGGTGGAAGGCCCAGGGTGACACAGGGCTCCAGAAGCCCACCTGTCCGGGGCGCTGACGGAGAGCTCTCGTCCCAGGCAGGGCAACTGCCCGAGCTTCACGTGCTTCAGGAATGAAGATTTGGGTCACTTCCCAGGAAAGGAGCCTGCTGAGGGACTTGCCACACACAGGGAAGGTGGATGGTGATGGAAGGAGGCCGTCATCATACCAGCCGTGGCCACGTGAGCAGCTGCGGACTCGAGGTGGGCTGTGCTGTCATCATACCAGCCGTGGCCATGTGAGCGGCTGCAGTCTCAAAGTGGGCTATGAGTTTTATTCCCTGTTTGGATATGACCTGTGTTGGCATTGTCCACTTCCATGTCCCTACCTTGAACTGATAGCAGCCACCTTCTCTCTCTGTGGTGGGCAGCCTCCAAGATGGCCCCGTGACTCTCCCTGGCATTTGTGGCTTTTGCAATTCCCCCATGTCCGGGGTTTGGGTTGGGCACAGTACCTCCGTTGTAATGGATGGTGAGACTGTGACAAAGCAGGGGGTTGTCACTCCAAGACAACAGAGACTGTGACCCCCTCACAGAATGTCCCCTTTGCTTTCCTTCTCTGGGGGGAGCAGCTGCCATGCTGTGAGTAGCCCCTGGCACATGTGTGAGCTTGAGAGAGGATCCTGTCCCACCCAGCCTCCGTGTGAGGCCCCATCCCTGGGCGTAGCCACCACTGCTGCCCTGTGAGGGACCCTGGGCGGGGGGAGGGTACCAGCTCAGCCACTCAGGCTCCTGTCCACAGAAGCAGGTTGTTGTTTGAAGCCTCTAGGCTTCTGGTCATTTGTCGCACAGCAATTTAACAAATACACTCAGTGCTCACATATGACACCAAAAGGGGAGTGTGACTCAGCTGGAAGAGAAGTGGGGTCCAGGAGGAGAGATACAGCCTGCGCGTCCTCCAAGGTAGAGGCTCAGCATGTGTTCAGCTATACAGAGATACCTTTGTTTGGGCACAAAGTGTGTTAAAGTGAGTGGCACGTGGCTGCCAGGGTGACAAATGCTGGGCCATGGTGAACTCCTGCTGTGTCAGAGCAACCTGAGTGGGACCATACTTTCCTGTACTTCCTGGGGGTCAGTTTTGGCACGGGAGGGCGGGGAGCAGCCCCAGGAGCTGTCGCAGCCCTGCTGCTGTGCACTGGGCAGGGGACACCGGGCCCATGACACCTGCTGCTTCTGCTCCTTCCTCCACAGGTTCTCACCCCCCAGCCAGGTGTGTGGATGAGCTAATGACGGTCCCAGCTCCCCTGCTGTGGCAGTGAGATGACCTGCTGGGTCTTCCCAGCAGTTCCCAGGAGATACTGCCCCCCAATCCTCTACACGCAGGAGCTCTGGGTCCCACCCACCTGCAAGCCGGGGCTGTAGCACTCAGGCAGAAGCAAGCGCCTCTATAGACGGTGGTTGTATAAGGGTAAATCCTACAATAAATCCCTTAAATACATTTCCTGGTGGTTCTGCCTCTCTGATCAAAGCCTAATGCAAACCTAATCCCCACGTAGTGAGACCCCGTTCTCTCGCTCCTGGAGGGCAAGGAAGAAGCTCTTTGTGGTAGGCGGCAGCCACCAGGAGAATGGTAATAACATCTGCCAGACTTCCCGACCAAAGACTCGTACAAGGACAAGGAAATTCACAGAAACGGCTGCACCTTGTAGAGCCCAGAGACTGGGCCCCTGGGCCCTAGGGCTGTGCGGATCAGTCCGCAGAGCACAGGAGTGCACACACACACCTGCACACACAGGCGCCCAGAACAGAGAGGCAGATGTGGAGGGGCACAGACACACACACAGACAGACACACAGATGTAAACACACAGACACTCATGTACACACCCACACACCGGAAGGCTCACTGTAGCCCCGTTTAAAATTTTTAGCCCCATGCCAGGAAGAAATGGCGCCTTAAGGGGAGCCCTACAGAGGCCTTCCTTTTTTTTTTGGATTCTTTGAAACGTTAGGGGGGAGAAAGAGATATCAGGAAATGTTGCTGCAGATAAATGGTGGAGAGATAAATGGTGAAGGGCTTCTTGGTGTATGCACAGTTTAACAGGAAGTCAGAGTCAGAGGGCCGTGGGGACTTGCTACACACGTCTCCTCTGGGCGTGGTGCCTTCAGAGTGGGCGGCATCTCTCATGGACAGGCCAGGTGGCCCCCCAGTGCCTCGTCACTCCCATCAAACCTCAATGGCCCAGACATCCCGGCCCAGGCCATGACCCCCTCCCTCAAGCTCCTTCCATGGCAAAGGCTGAGTCGGGGGTGAGAGAGGCTGCCACATTGGACAGCGGAGGGGGCATGTACTCAGAGGCCCCCCGAGCTCCCCGAGTGTGGAGAGGAATCACCCAAAGACAGCCTGGCTTACTGCCATGTCCAGAACCTATCTCATTCATCATTTGTCAGCCTGTGCACACCTCTGTCATTAAGGCTGCATCTGAAACCCTGCAATGAACAGGGCAGTTGGAATCTAGAGGCTTGAAGACCAGATTGACGGTGAAAATACATATTTGTGTGTTAATTGTCACTTCCTTGGATCCCGGGCACTCTGAGCCATGGAATCCCAGTAATGCAAGGCCAGGTCCCAGTAATGCAAGTTCTCTGGCTGTGCCTGCTCGGCCAGGATGAAGTCTGCCACGTCCAGCTCAGACGTGGGCACAGACCACACAGGTAACCCAGCTGGGTCCCACAGGGGCCGTGGACAAAGCTTGCGTAAGCCCCAGGGGCAGGGCTTCTACCTGATTTGTTCATTCCCACCCTCCCCCTGCCCGGTGCCGGGCGCATAATAGGAGCTCAATACATATTCATTGACTAAATGAGACTCTGCATGAATTTTAATAAAAGCTCTGCAGAGTCGGTGCTGCCATACTTATTACTCCCTCCTGACACTTGATGGCTGTTAAATCAGAAAGTATACTCCACCTCCATCCTTCCATCTATCCACCCAACAGTGCCCTCCTAAGGACACGTGACAGTTACAAGACCAACAGCGGGTGATGCCTGAATGTGTTTGGGACATGACAATTGCATAGTGCTCCTTCCTTCCTCCTTGGTCTCGTCCTGACGACCGCTTTGGAACTTGCTCTGCCGTGGGACTCGGGTGCAGGTGCTAGGCGTGGTCCTGAGGGTCTGACTATAGCTAACGGATTCAGAGAAGGGTAGGGAGCAGCTGACAGGTTGGTTTGGCGTCTGGAAGGAGTAAGGGCAGTGGAGAGTGGTGGGTGAGCATGGAGGGGACAGAGAAAGTTATAGGGCTGTGGGGATTCTTGGTCACTCAGGTCTGCTGAACAGGCAAGGGAAGTTTTGGCATCATTTGAAAGAAATCATAGCACCCACCGCTAACCTCATACTCAGTACAGAAAGACTGGATTCCTCTCACCTAAGATCAGGAACAAGACAAGCTTGTCCGCGCTCCCCAATTCCAACATGACACTGGCGTTCTAGCCAGAACAATTAGGCAGAAAGAAGAAACAAAAGGTACCAAGACAGGAAAGCAAAAAGTCAAACTATCCCAATTTGCAGGCCATGTAATCTTTGTCAAGAATCCAGCCAAACTATTAGAACTAAGGTGTGGACTCAGCAATGTGGCAGGATACAAGATCAACATGCCAAAATCAATTTTATTTCTATACACCTGTAGCAAACAATTCAAAAACGAAATTAAGAAAATGCAGCAGGACCTCCACAGCTGACCACCTCCCACATCCCACCTCTTTGAAGTTCACCTGCTGTTCATGGACCAACATGCACCACGTGTCCGTGTCAGCCGCAGGTCCAGTTCCTTGAGTTGACCTCCTGCATATATTGACGGATTGTTACAGTCCTAAGGGTGGTCAACTTACAGAGGTTCCATTGTATTTTCACATACAGAAGCGTTATGAAGAATATAATACATAGGAATTAATGTATCAAAAGAAGCAGAAGACTTGTACACCACAAACTACAGAATGTCGCTAATGGAAGTTAAAGACCTGGATAAAAGGAAGGGCATTTACCCTGAAAGAGATGACTTACTTACTACTGCTAGAATGCAGCAATTCCCTAATTTGTCTACAGATTCCACACAATTCCTATCAAAATCAGAACTGCCTTTTATTGTAGAAATAAACAAGCTGATCCTAAATTTTGTATAGAAACTCAAGGGATCCAGAATAGCAGAATAGCCTTTCTTTTTTTTTTTTTTCTTTATTGTTGGGGATTCATTGAGGGTACAAGAAACCAGGTAACACTGATTGCATTTATTAGGTAAAGTCCCTCTTACAATCGTGTCTTGCCCTCCCCAAAGGTGTGGCACACACCAAGACCCCACCCCCCTCGCTCCTTCCCTCTCTCTGCTCTTCCTTTCCCCACCCCCACTGTGTCAGTAATTGTCCTCATATCAAAATTGAGAATAGCCATCCTTGAAAAAGAAAAGCAAAATTAAAGGAGTACGCTTCCTGATGTTAAAACCTACTATCACACAACAACAGAGGCAGCATGTCCTGGCGCCAACATTGATGTACAGGTCAACGGAATAGAACTGAGAAGCCAGAAATAAACTCTCCCCTTTATGGTCAGTTGATTTTCAGTAAGAGTGAAAGACAGTTCCATGTGGAGTATAGTCTTTTTTCAGAAAATGGTGTTGGGATAACTGGCTACCCACATGTATGTACAAAAATTATCTACACTTGCAAATTAATTCAAATGGACCAAAGGTCTAAATGTAAAAGTGAACACCATAAAACTCAGGAAAAAACATAGGCGTAAACCTTTGTGACCTTGGATTAGTTGATGGACTCTTTGATGTGACATCAAAAATGCAAGGAATAAGACAAATAAATTGGACTTCATTAAAATTAAAAGCTGTTGTGCAGCAAGATGCAAGAAATTAAAAAGATGACTGATAGGATGGGAGGCAATAGTTGCAAATCGTGTACCTGATAAGGGATTTATATCTAGAATGTATAAAGAACTCTATTACTCAATAATTAAAAGAGAGAGAAGCCATTTAAAAAAAAAAAAGGAAAAGGACTTAAATAGACATTTCTCCAAAGAAGACGGACAAATGGGCAATCCGCACATGAAAATAGGCTCCACCTCATCAGCCTTCAGGGAAACGCAAACAGACCAAAACCACAGTGAAACACTGCTTCACACCGTCAGGATGGCTACAGTCACAAGCAAGAATGGGGCAAAAATGTTAGCAAGAATGGAACCTTCGTAGACTGCTTGGGGGAATGCAAAATGACGTAGCCAGTTTGGGAACAGATCACCAGTTCATCAGGATAAAATATGGAGTTGGAGTTACTACACCACCAGCAGTCACACCCCCAGGTATAAACCGGAGAGTTGAAAGAATACATTTACATAAAAACTGGCATATCACTGTTCATAGTGGCATTACTCATAATAGCCATAACTCAAATGTCCCTTAACTGACTGTTAAATAAACAAAATATAGTATGTGCATGCAAGGGGGTCTTTATCAGCAGCTGAAAAGAATGGGGGGCCTCACAGGCCACAGCACGGGTAAACCTTGAAACCAGTGGAAAGCACCGTCAGAAAGACCACATGTACATGAAATGTCGGGAATAGGCAGGTGCAGAGGGACGGAGACAGACTGGTGGTTGTCAGGGGCACAGCTAGGACTCAGGGCAGGGCTGGGTGGGAAATACAGGGTTTCTTCTGGGGGAATAATAAAATGCTCTAAAATTAGCCCATGCTGATGGTTGCATAGCTCTGTGCATACCGTACAGTAAAAACCACTGAATTGTGCATTTTAAAAGGTACATTTTATGGTGTGTGAATTATAGCTCAATAAAGTTGTTAAAAAAAAATCACAATGACCAAGAAAGACTCTACCCCTACCCACAGCCAAGATCGCAGCTGCGCAGTGGAACACGGCACGAATCAGCAGGGCCCCCTGGAGGGCAGCAGCAGGCCAACCCTGGGGCAATGGCGGCCATGTGAGCTGTGGATGCAGTGTTAAGGGGCACCTGCTTTTCCTTTCGTGTTCAAATCTGAGGTACAATCTGACGCAATACAACACACAGATCTTAATTTAACAAATTTGAACAGTACAGGTGCCCATGTAAACATCACCCCCAAAACCCAATTATGGAAAATTATGGAAACCCTAGAAAAGTCCCCTTGAGCCCCTTCCCAGCCAATCCCCAGTCCCCAGTAACCCCCGCCCTCTGGTTGCCGTCACCACGACTGTTTCTGCCTATTCCTGGAGGGGCCACGAAGGGGTCACGCCTTTTCATACCTGGCTTCTTTGCTGAACACAGTGTTTCTGAGATTCCTCCGAGTCACTACAAGCTGCTCCTTTGTGCTGGTGAGGGCTATTCCCCAGTGCGACCAAGTTTTTGTTACCTGTCCTCCTGTTGACAGACACTTGGGTTTTTGCAGGTATGGGTTCTTATGGATAAAATTGCCGTGAATATTTCTAGACACGCCTTTCTGAGGATGCAGTTTACGTTTTTCTTGGGTACATTTCTAAGAGTCTGTGGGCTCTCCCCACAGGGACCCTCTCGTACCCACCCCTTTCCCATTGCTGTATTTCCAGGACCTCCTTCCACACCTGGCACAAAGAAGGGCCTGATTTGTCCATGTCTGTGTTCAATGAACTTCCATGTGGTGCTTACAAGAATCCCAAAGTGGATGAATGAGACGAATACTGATCCTGTACTCACAACACTTACATTTTCCTGGGAAAAGGAGGCTGCGAACAAGCAACAACAGACAGGTAAATAAAGCGAGGCTGTGGAGAGGCACCGGGGGCGCCGGGGCAAGAGTGGGAAGGTTGGATACAGCGAGGAGTCTCGGTGAGTCAGGAATGGTCCAGCTTTGCGGGGCCACCTCTCTCTCATGCTGGCTGGGATTCTAGGTGTGCATGACTCGGACCCTGTTTGCTGACCGGCTCATGTGCTGGCTCAGGTAGAAGTGGGTGAGAGCTGAGAGCCCACCAAGGGAGGCACTGGCATCCGTTTGGTGTGCCAGTGAGCCCAGAAACCCCCAAACAGAGTGGAAAGTCAGACCAACGAGCCAGAGAGGGGAGGACGGTCTCCCAAGCGTCCTGCGCTTCTGGCCCGCGGGATGATTCTGCAGAGCACGAGGCATGGATTGGTTAGTAAAGGATTTTGTCCTCCCAAAAGCTAATGGCAGCTGAAGGGGAGGAAACTCTTTTGTTGGAGGAAACTGTGGCAGAGCCCGTGTCCCTGGAGCACTTGGAGTGACAGTTTCCTAACCGGGGGATTATTTGACTGCCACTTCAGCCCTGAGTCCCGCAAGCTGAGCAGGAAGAGAGGAGGGGGCTGTCCGAATCTGGGCACACAGGAAAACAGTCTCAGAAAGGAGGCCACCTGCTTCCAACGGCTGGGCGTATCCTCCCTGCCCAGGGCCCACGGACCTTGCTGCCCACGGCAGGCCAGTCCCACCCGGCACCCTCCATTGCCCCTGGACGGTGGCCAGCTGCAGCCTCTCCAGGTGCACGTCCTGGGAGGCTGATGCCCACATGCAGGGTCTTTTGGGCTCGCCCTGGGCCAGCAGTTCTCAACCTTCCTAATGCCGCAACCCTTTAATACAGTTCCTCATATTGTGGTGACCACCAACCATAAAATTATTTTCATAACAAAAATAATTTGTGGCATTAGGAAGGTTGAGAACCACTGTCCTGGGCCATCGAAAGGTTCATGTTGCTGCTGCTGTCTCACAGTCTGGTCTGGGGCCTCCGAGGGGCAGCTACAGACACCATGAATTGCTGGGTGGTCCAGGAAAACCTGTCAGTGCAGAACTTGGCATTCAGCGACAGGCCTGAGGCAGGCAGGGCTACAGGTGCCCCGGGTTCGCCTAACACCTTTTGCTTCCTGCTGTTTCCCTCCCATTTATGAGGGCAGAGTGCTCTGAGCCCAAACCAAGAGTGAGGCTGGCGGTAGAGCGGTAGGGCTGCCCTGGAGGACTGCCAGGCCCGGAGAGGAACCAGTCTCTCCCACCTGCAAGCAGTAGTTCTTGGGCACACCTGAGAGGTTTCCTCTGTAAGTAGCACCCAAAAGTCACAAAATATTGATCATTCCCCCTTGACCCCCAGGAGGAGGAGAGAACAGAGGAGCCAAGGGGTCAGAGCCCAGCTTCCAAAATCAGATGGATGGGTTTGGGCCCAGCTCTCGGGCAGGACATGACCTTTAGCAGGGAGCTCGAGTGCAAGCTCCATTTCCCACCCATATAATGGGCTGACCCAAGGTGAGGAATACCTGGGTCCATGTAGGTAAGGAACTTGGCCATTCGGTGACCCAGAGCTACCGGGAATTCTGGAAGACTCTCCAGCTGTGGTCACCACGCCACCAGCAGTCGCACCCCCAGGTATAAACCCGAGAGAGCAGCTCAGGTTGTGGCTGGTGGGAGCGTCCGGCTGGGGAGGAAGGTCGTGGATCCCTGCACTGTGCTGTACTCCTGTGTTCCGGGATCTGAGCTGGAGGACGGGGCCAGCTGAGCCCAAGTGCACTCAGTGAGAAGATGGGAAGGAAAGGTCTCAAATGTTAAGGGCAGGTATTTTCTACGTACCTCTTAATTTTCTGCATTTCTTCAGACTTTCTATAATGAGCATGCATAGCCTTTATAATCAGAAAATGAGACAATTGTCATGATAGAAGCCACACGTCAGAGCTAATGTTTCTCCAGGTTTGCACACGTCGAGCCCTGTGCTGGGCTGTTTGTGTAATCAGTCTTATTACCCCACTGGAGGTGAGGAGGGAGCCTGGGCCCAGGAAGTTGTGCCGGGCCCCCTGGCTGGTGACTATACAAATGCATTCTTTGGTTACACACTAACTTTTGACATGATCTTTTTTTTTGAGACAGAGCCTCAAGCTATCACCCTGGATAGAGTGCTGTGGCATCATAGCTCACAGCCACTTCCAATTCCTGGGCTCAAGCAAGTCTCTTGCCTCTGCCTCCCAAGTAGTTGGGACTACAGGCGCCCATCACAACGCCTGGCTGTTTTTTGGTTGCAGCCATCATTGTTGTTTGGTGGGCCGGGGCTGGATTTGAACCCGCCAGCTCAGGTGTACATGGCTGGCGCCTTAGCCCATTGAGCCACAGGCGCCGAGCCTTGACAAGATCTTGAGCGGTCCATGGAGTGCCCCGCGGTACTTAGAGAACACCAGGGCCCAGACTGTACATGTCAGGCCTTGGTGGGCTCTAAGGCTAAGCAGAAACCTGACCCAGCAGGGATCTCCCAGACAGAGGCTCCAGGAAGCCTGTCTGCCATCAATGACAGGCCCGAGGGGCCCCTAGAGCTGGGCTGGATAGGGGGTCAGGACGGGGGTACCTGAAGCAGGTGGTGGAGGTGAGGAAATCCCCAGGTGAGCACTGCAGGGGTGACAGGAAGGGCTCTGGGAAGGCATGGACATGGAAGCCACTGACCCGTGACCCATTGCTTGCTATCTATGGCCTCACTGGTGCCTTAAGCCCGCCCTGGAGGGGAGGATGACCAGCTGGCTCTGACCCTGGCCCCCACCATGACCGAGAGGCCTGCAGGAGGAATAATGGAACAGGACCTGCTTTAGGGCCAGGAAAACTCATTTTCCCCATAGTGACTTGTCCAGCTGCAGGTGACACGGGCTACAGCTGTGCCGGGCAGGATGGAACACTTTTGTCCAATTTGAAACTGAATCTTCCAGGCCAATGACCCATGGGACCTGGTGTCTGCGTCCCAACAGCCTACAAGGCCGCTGGGCTGTCTGAGAAACCAGGGCCCCCAGGTTGAGCAGTGCTGGATGGTGAGCAGTGCTGGATGGTGGGGCGTGAGGATGTCCTTAGGGGCTGCTCTGCCCCTGTGCTGTGGTCGCTGCCCCTGGAGGTACCAGGCTGTGGCTCCAGTGGGGCTTGGCCTCTGCGTGTGAGACATCCACATGGGGTATCAACGCAGAAGGGCGGGGACTGTGCACCCCGAGGCTGGCTGTGCTCAGGGCACGTGGCTCCCTCTGTCCTTCCTCACCTGTCAGATGGGGGCCCTGGCCACCCTCTCCACGGGGCTCTCTGGTGACACAAAGCAGCAGTCTGCGGAGCAAACATAGGTGGCCACCACTGCTGAGTCCCGTCCAGCAACACAGCCTGTCTGTGCTCAGCATCCTGGGAGATAGACAGCAGGAGTCTCTGCTGGGCAGGAGGGACCCGTGCCCTCCCTGGCTGAGGTGAAGCCAGGGCCCACTCTAGAAGGGGGCTCTGCTGCCATGCCCAGTTCTTCCCTGGGATTCTTCACTTGGAGTTGGCGGAGCCAGCTTCTCTTATTCCCAAATTCACAGAATATAATAGAACAGAGGTGACTCAGGGTGGCTGGGCTCTCTCTGCCTCCCAACGGGCACTTCTCTGCAGGTGAAGAGAAAGCCCCAGACAAGGATGGTGTGTGCTGTGTGTGCCCTGCCTTTCAGGGAGGGGATGGCGGCCACACTGGATCTGCCCAGTCCCCCAGTGACCCAAGGGGAGCCCTAGCGGTGCCGTAGGACACAGGAGAGAAAGCAGGTGAGGAGGGGTTGGCAGTGAATGTGACTGTGCCCAGAGAGGGGTGTCTACACACATGCATGCAAGCACCCGTGTGCTCCCTCAGTGGAGGGAAGGAGGTCTGGGCACAGAGGCCCAGAGAAGCCCGAGGTGGGACCTGTCCCCCCGGCCCCATCTGGGGTCTGGTGCAGCCTGCTCTAGGTCCCTGCCTGGCTGCCCAGGGAGCGTCACCTCTCCAGGACGAGTTCTGCAAAGTACCTGCAGGTGGGGAACCAATCTAGCCATCTCTGCCCCCAGCTGCGCTCAGCACTTACACCATGACTTTCAGTTGCAGCCCAAGGAAAAGCCCAAGGCAGAGTTTCTGAGCCGGCCATGCAGGTGCTGAGGACATTTAGTGACCTAAAGGAGGCAGGGCATTCTTACAGGAAAGGCCATCCTCAGATGGAGTCGGGTTCTGGCTGGAGAGGCCTGGTGCTGCTGCAGATCGGGGTGGGGGTGTGGGGCATAGGGATCAGCCAGGTCGGGCCCCAGGGTGACACTCTGTGCCTGCCCATCTGCCCCCAGTGCTGGTCCCAGCTTGGATTTGACTCAAGGGAGGAGTCAGACACCAGGAGGCCTCCCCTCTGCCCAGCCACGGCCACACAGCTACGATGACCGTCCTAAGAAGTGGCCCAGCCACCATCTGTGGGCTCCAGACTGGGACATTCTGGACGACCAGGCAGTGGGCTTCCAGAAGTGCCCCCAGCCATCTCATACCCCAGCCCGAGGTGGCTGCCTCTCTCAGGACGGCAGGCCTAGGACTTTATCTACCTGTGACTAGTAAAGTGTCCTAGGTCAGCCGCTTTCTCAATCCATGCCTCAGTTTCCCCATTTGCAAAAGAGGATCTATACATTCTCATACGTCCAAGATCATGTCTTAGAAATGTAAGGTTAAGGTCAGGCTATCTGGTGACCAAGAGTGTGAAAGGTGGCACAGGGGAGGTTTGGCTGATCTGTAGACTTTTCTTCCCTTTTCTGAAATCCCTGCTCCCTGTCACACTCTCCCTTTGCCCCAGTACTGCCCATTTCCAGAGGCCCCAGCCTGCCAGGTGGGGAGAACTGCAGAGAGTCACCACGCTTAGATGGGGTCTGCAGTCCTCAAGATCAACTTCCAGGGCTGTGCTGCACAGGGCGACTCCTCAGCGTGGACTCAGCTTCCAGGGCTGTGCTGCCCAGGGCAGCTCCTCAGGGTGGACTCAGGCATGGGGGAAGTGGCACCTGGGCTAAAGCCAGGTATGGGAGGGAGGGAGCATTTCTCTGAGGCAGAGAGCATTTCTCTGAGCTCCAGAGGCAGCACACAGATTCAGGATCAGAACAGCCAGGAGTCGGGCAGACCTGCGTCCAGCCTTGGACTTCCTTATTGAATTTCTGGACGTCTCTGGGCTGCGGCTGCCTGATCTGTAAAGGCAGCTATGGCCCAGGGCAGAGAGGTCGAGTGAGCTGGAGCTGTGGCTCAGTGTGGCGAGGCCGGGTGAGCTGCGCTGACCTTACCCATGTGGCCATAGCTCTCTCACATCACTAGGTCTGAGAGCACCAGAGATAAGTCATCAAGCAAATGTGGGCAGATGGGTGTTACCAGCCTTTGAGATAAGGAATAAATCAGCCCAGGGCAAGGCTGAGCCACTGCAGGGCATGTTTCAGAGATCAAACCCCTAGGGCTTAACAAGGCCCTCAGCAAAGTCATTGAGAAAGCCACTAGCGGCCCCAGCCTCTGCCAGGCTGCCCATGGCTTTTCTCCACACCTTCCAGTTCAGTCCCAACAGCCAGGGAGCTGCAGAGGTGAATCACTCACAGATAGAAGGCAGGTGAGGCCAGGGGAAAAATGCGAGCAGGGCCGAGGCAGCAGCTGCAGGCCAGGCCAGGCCGAGGCCCCTGGAGAGAGCAGGTGAGTTCCACAGGCTGAAATGGCTTAGACGAGATGGATTCCTTTACTGGACAGCATCCTGTCCCCCACCCCTACAGAAACAGGTCTCCACGGCAGGTGGTAGCAGCTTAATCCCACCTCCCCTGGAGGGACTGGCAGGCTGCGGGGAGGGGGGGGGAACCCAAGCCCCAGGCCCAGCCTGTGGAGCTTGACTGGAATCCAAGGGCTTCTGTGGGCCTCCAAAACAGACACGCTGGCTTCTCCTATCCCCTGACAGGCCTCGAGAAGCCACCATGTCCCCTCCAGTCCCAATTCTCTTTCCACATTTGGAAGGGTCACGTGAGAACTCAGGCCCAGTTAGGATCCCAGTAAGGGTCTCATTCCCTCTGGGTGACCCAGGAGGTGAGGGGTGGCTGGGCCCTCCACCCCCGCCCATCGCCCACCTGAGCAGGGCCAGGCAGGGCAGAGGCCAGGTGTGTGGCTTGCCCTCTGCAGGCCTCTGATTCTTGACGGACCACGCGTGGCAGGATCCTCAAAGGAGAAACTCACCTGCAGGCTTGAGTGCAGCGGGTCCCCACCCCCTCGCGGGTCTCAGCTCTTGTCCATAGTGCCAGTCTGGGAGGGGGCGCCCTGGTCACAGCACCTGCACATGCTTCACCTAACCCTCCATGGCCTGGTGAGGTTCAGGCCGTTTGCAACCTCATTGACAGAAGAACAAATGGAAACTCTAAGAAGTTTGCTCCAGGTCACACAGCAAGGACTCATGTGTGAGCCTGGTCAGGGGCTCTTCACAACCCCCGCCCCCCTCCCCGAGTCTTCCTCTCCAAGATGCCCTGTGGCTTCCGTTTCCTCCAGGAAGGACTTGGGGACAGAGGCGTCCTCACACCCCAGGGAGAAACATCACCTGACCCAGAGTGATTGTGCTCAGAGAACAGTGTGTGGGGAGGGCCCAGGCTCTTTCCAGAAATCCCCCAGCCTCAGTTACCCTCTGTGTAAAATGATAGTCTCTGAACTCTGATTGTCCGGAGAAAACATCACAGAGAAGCCCTGATTCAGAAAAGCACCCCCCCACCCGCCCCACCTCCCCACACACTTAGAACTGCTCCCCCCACTTAGAACTGCCCCTACCCACCTGCCCCCCCACACTTAGAACTGTCCCCACCCTCCTTGGCAGGTGACTCCTGCTGCTCCCCTCCTGGCCTGGCCAAACACACAGGTCACCTCTGAGCTCCACAGCAGGTGCAGGGCAATCTGCTCCATAGAGAATGTCATGGCACGGTGGGGGGAGGGGACAAAAGAAATGTTTAATTTATTATCGGTTCCCAGAATGGGGGAAAATAATAATAATAATTCTGTCTTGAGCATTGAGGGCATATTATTTACAGCTGTAAACTTTCACAACAATTTGAATGCAAAACAGGATGCGCTGTATTTATAGCGGTTTGTCCCAATTGGGAAGGAAGGCGTTTGCAAGCAACACGGCACTTTCTTTAAAGTGCTCACTAAGAAAATGGCAAGACAGTTAGCATTCCAGGGACAGTGTGGGAGAAAACAGAACAAAAGCGACATTAAGGCAGCTGCAGCCTGCGCCCAGCAGAGCAGGGTGGCTTTCTTCTTATTTAAAATAACAGTTCTATTGATCCCCACAGTCATGCCTTGCCAGGCTGGGGAGGCAGGGAGGAGGCTCCAGAGATGAGGCTCCTGGGGAGGAAGCCCCCATGGGGCTGCTGCTTCTGCTCTGCCCCACACCGGACAGGCAGCGGGTGCAGCTGACTCAGTTTCCCTGCTCTTAAGAAGAGAACCAGCACTTGTCTCCCTTGGGGGCTGAGAAGATTAATGAGTAACTGAGGAGAGCTTTGAAGATGAAAAATGTCCTCGCCATCCCAGGGATTAATCATATAACACACGTTCCATAAGTGTGGTGACTTAATTACCTGAGTCGACAAAATGATTTTCCTCTTGCTTCTCTTGGGAGAAATGGTCCCATTTTGGAACCCGCAGCACAGATTCTCAGCAGAGAATCAAAGCCCTCTTTGCAGCAACAGAAAGGCTTGGGAGTGTTTTTATAGAACGGGAGAGGACAAAAGCAGCTTGCAGGCCTCTCAGAGTCTGGGAGGCAGAGCAGCCAGAGACACAAGAATGCTCCTGTTTTGTGATTTAAAAACTAGGACTTGGCCTGTTGCTGCCTAGATGTGACCCCTGTGTTATCCTGGCTAGAGCCCTCCAGCCAGTTTACGTGGGGGGGGTGGAGGGGATGGTGTGATCACAAGACCCAGTCCCTGGAGAGTCTTAGGCACAGGGGACTTGCCCTGTTGACCCTTGCTGGTTGATAACTACTGGGCACCCCCTTGCTTATCTGAAGCCTTGTACTTGGGACACATGGATCAAAGTCCTCTGTAAGTTACGAAGTGTCACCCAAAAGTGAGCTGGTCGCCTCTGTGTAATCCGTGGCTGGGAGGGGTCCATGGGACACAGACATCTGTTAGTACCTGGGAAGCTGGAGGGACCAATCCACTCCAAAGTGTTCTAGATAGATAGTCATGCTATCTCTAGAAAAAAGGGCATTTAAACTAGATTTAAAGATCAGATTTTTTTGTTTGTTTCTATTTTTTGTACCTGGTAATTAAAGTAATAAATTCCCTCTGCATAAAAATTGAAAAGCAAAGAAAAAGTAAAGCAAAGGGGTAGGGAACATCACAGCGACACTGATGTCTTCCAATGCTTATTTCCTATCTTCCTTCCTGGGCACTTGATTCTTCCACATGGCTGAGGTCATCGCGAGCAGGCAGCCAGCTTGACCTCTTAGCACAGAGGTGGGAAGGACTTTGATAGAGGGGAGACTTGGGCTCGACGCCTACAAGGCGGGAGAGCAACCAAGTGGGATTTCTTGGCAGAAGCCCTGGGCCCTTCTGAGGCTGGGGCCGCACCCTCCACCCTACCAATCTGGTCTAGTGCTCCCAAGTGCTTGTGTGCCTCTCCCGTCACCCAGGGGACTGTCGGAAAGCTTCAAGAGGGAGACCCCCCCCATTGTGTTCAAGGCTCTATTTCTAGGACACGACTGAGAATTGGTGCTCAGCAAAGGCGTGCTGAAGGGTACAGGGCGTCCCAGGAGACAGGGGGAGGGCTGGAGGGGCAGGGCTGCCCCTTGTCCCCAGGACACATCCACAGCAGGTGCAGGTGAGGGCCCTTCCTGGTGTCTTTACCTTCCCTTGATCAGAGAACCAGATTTCACCCCGGATCCCCCTGGGATCAGGAGGTCTCTCTCATGTGGAATGGTGCCCAACATCCGTAGGTCTCTGCATCTTTTGGAAGGTTATGCCATCAGCCATGGAGCATGTGTTCTGTGTGAGTGGCAGCACCAGGACAGAAAGCCTGGGTCAGCACTGGTTGCAAATGAGCTGCAGCCGTCCAGCAGAACAGAAGGGTGCCTGATGTCTGTTGGACAGGCAGCTCAGCCCTTAGTGGGGTGCTAGGAGCACTGGCCATGCCTGGATGTCATGTGTGTCCTCCTAGTGGTGGACACCCCCTCTTCTCTCCACACACCCACAGGCTTCCTCCAGCAGAGCCCTCACCACACAGGCTCTGATTGTTGCTTATTCTGCAACACCCAGGCGGGGCATCCAGGTGAGGCACCCAGATAGGGCCCCTAGACAGGGCACCCAGACAGGGCACCTGCATAGGACACCTAGACGGGGCACCCAGACAGGGCACCTGCACAGGACACCTAGACGGGGCACCCAGGGGAACAGTTGAAGGCAATTCAGCCTGGGCCTCCATGGCCCAGTCAACCCCTCCAGTTTTCCTTCAGAGCAAGAAAATTGCCCGCTGGCATTGATCAAGTCCCTGTGTCATTTTTTAGGGCTGGAAGGACCTCTTGAGACCAATCTTCAAATATTCACTCATCACTGTCCACAAATCAATGACATGGCCAGCCTGTACCAAGAACCGCTGGCACGTTGCTCAGGGATGGGACACAGGCCCTGAGCCCTGGACCTTGGTGAGGCAGAAGACCAAAGTGATTATCCCAGGGACACAGTGGGATTCCGAAGGCGGGTGCCGTGTGCAGTCCCTGGGTAGGGAGGCGGAGTCGGTGATGGGAGGACCGACAAGATGAAAGAACCGTGGCCAGTTAACCAGCCGGGGCAGAGGCACTGGCCACGAGGGCCTGAAGGCAGTATAGGTGAGTGCCCCCCAGGAGAAGCTCGGCCAGCGGGGGCCCACACAGTGGGGCGGGCAGCAGGGGGGCCAGGCCAGGGTGGAGCTGGAGTGCACGGGCCCTGGAGGCCAGTGAGGAGGCGTCTGATTCTACAGGACGGTGTGGGCAAGACTGTGCAGGGAGCTGCAAACCCTTTTACAGAGGTGGAGGAGCTGGGTGGAGAGGCTCACGGGGACCTCCTTAGGGCCTCCTGAACATACTTTACGCCAACAGGTGGATGCAGCCTGCATCAGGACAGCTACCGGCTGTGGGCCACCCACTCTCTACCTGAGGACCATAGGCTCAGGACTAGGTAAAAACAGCCCTGGCTGCTGCCAGCATTTGCACCCTCAAGGACCCAGTGCCTATGCTCAGGCCTTGGTCCTCCTGTTCAAAGGAAAGGAAGCTGAAAAGATCTAGAAGTCTGGGCCACCCTGGGGTCCACGGCAGTGCCTGTCAGAACGTGGGGGGCCTTGCGGGCTGCAGTTGCTGCCACAGTGTGGGTCCTCCCCAGTACCAACCTCAGCTTTGCTCTCAGTTTGCGATGCTTAAAAGAGGAAGCTTTCGCCATCCGCCAGGCTGGGGGATCAGCCAGAGTCGGACTGGGAGCCGCAGATGAAGCCGGGACTTGCACTTCCCTCGGGAAAACAGCAAGGCACACTCTGACCTTGTTTCCGTTCTTAGTTGTTCCTTTTGAAACGTCCCTTACTGAAGCAATCTGTGGGGAAGTCACACAAAGAAAGTGCTTGAGAAACAGTTTATAATCTGCTTACCCAATTTGCTAATCAGATTTGGAAATGTCTAGAAGGCTTCTCACGCTTACAGCGACCAACCCTCCTGGCTTGGGCCTTTCACCGGGGTGCTGACCTCCAGGCAAACCCGGCAGCGAGACCGGCCTGAGCCACGGTCAGTCTCCGGACACACAGCTCCGCTGCGTCCCCTCGCCACGATGATTGGCGGGTGGCCAGCCAATCAGGCTTCCCTCGGATTCCCCACTTGGGGTTGGTGGGGCATGCCATCTCTTGCCCTGGAAGTGGCTCAGGGTGGCGTCGCCTTTGCCTTGCAAAGAGTGCTCTTCTGTAGAAGAACAAAGACCCAGACAGAGGCTGTTTGTGTGCACCTGCAGAGCCGTCCACCGACCCACAGCTGTCTCTTGCGACCCGGATCAGGAATACTGGGAGGACGGCAGGAGCCTCAGGGCCAGTGTCCTGCCTTTTATGTGGCGGAGAACCTGCTACACAGGACTGTTCAGGGTGAAGGCAGAGGAGCAGGTATTATGTGCAACAGATATTTAATTCCACCCAGGGCTTCCCCTGCAGCGACGACCATCTGAGCTGGGTTTTATACATTCTACCCACATCACAGTGCCCTTCAGCAAGGTTAATCCTGTCCTAATGCGAGTTTAAAAATTAAATCCACTTCGTCGAACAAATGTCCTGGGCAGCCTCATCCATTCCTTTATGCAGAGTAAATATGTTGGCACAATGGCTCTGGGAACAGAGCTGCACAGCAGATAACAGGCACGTCCACACGGCCCCAGCCCTTCCTCCATGCATTATATATGGCAGGCCCAAGCCAGCCTCACCACTGTGCTGGCGAGCCAGCGGCAGCTTGTCAGCGTGTTTAAATCAGGAGCAAAACAGATTGTGTACTCATTCCCAAGAACAAAAAGCAGTGGAATAACTTGGATCTTAAGAATGGTTGGTTTAACTGAAGTCAGAACAAGCTCCTAGATTCTTCTCGTCTGCACAAAAACTTTAAAAATATGGATAAAACCAAACAAGAACAACTACCACCAAAAAGAAGGGGGAAAAAAGCCCTACACTCCCCCAAATCTACCTCATTTCCCTGGTTTGTTTTCCCCGAGTTTCCAGAAAGTGACGATGACCTCTCTCCTATGCAGAGCTGAGGGTAGGCACCATGAGATTTGCTTCCTCCACAGTGTTCTGGGACTTGCAGACTCAATTAAGATATTAAAAATAGGACTCCGGTGAGCGGGTTCTTGTGTGGAGTGCTGTCTGTTTCTGTCCCCAGTGAGGAGTCTCTGCCAGCCCTTCCTGTCCCGGGGACACTGGCGAGTTCTGAAGGGATTACCTGCCTCCTGAGGTATAAACTCCAATTTACTCTGCAAACACTGGTCATCTGTCTGGGAGTGCCAGCAGACACTCAGCGTTGGTGTTATTATCTCTGGGAAATTAAAATGGGCTGCAGGGCGAGGGATGCTCCCTGCCGGAGACCCCGGTTCCTCTGCCTGGAGACCCAGCCGACTACATTGTCCAAGTTTTCCTCCTCACAGGCTGGCGCTGCCTGACCCCCTTGTTGTCACTCGCCACCCCTTCAGCAGAGCTGCTAAAGGCCTCACATTTCATAACTGGAAGTGGCTTTATGGAGGCCAGTGCCCTGCCAGCCCAGGGGGACGGGCAGGAAGAAGATGGCAGAACTGGGAGTCTGGACGCAGGAAGGAAGAAGACGGAAGGGAGGAGGCAGCTGTTGAGCAAAAGGTGGGGCCCTGTGCCACCCTGAAATACCAGCAAGAGAAGTCACTCCACCAACGTCTTCTGTGTCAGCGCCCCTATGTCTAAGGCACCCAGTGGGTCCTTGGGTGTGGGGACTGCCAAGTGACACCATCTTCCAAGGACAGTGTTAATAAGATGTAAGTCACCCATTTGAAGGGCCCAATCCTGTGGTTTTCCGCATACTAAAAGAATTGTGCAACCATCGCCATGTTCCAGTCTGCGAGCATTGGACTCTACACTTCGGCTGCCATCCTTCTGTCCCCTTCTCCCCCCGGCCACTGGCAACAACAAGTTCCCTTTCTGTCTCTATGGAGGCCTCTACCCTGGGCATTTCCTACTGATGGACTCACGTGGCACGTGGCCGTCTGAGCTGATGTCGCCTGCAGCAGTGTGACTCAGCCCCACTCCTCCTGATGGCTAAGAACATTCCATCACACGCAGAGACTTCAC